>BPLR01013995.1:0-283969 GCA_021605095.1 Caerostris extrusa
TCAATAATTTAAATTTCCACTTTTAATACTTATCATTTTTTACAGCCTGGAGAAATTTTAATAACCCTCAGTATATAGATATTGACTGGAGTCCTTACTTCCCCATTGTTTCTGGGGTATTCACAGAAATCGGAGGATTCATTTCACATGGTAAATGAATGGTCACAAAATGCTTCCTGAATAATGTAAATGAACATACATTAAAATTTTTTTATTATTTTTATTGAATTGAAATGAACACCTAATAAAAATGTCTATGAAGATATGTATTTTAGTTTTGAAATTTCTATTATTTCCAACCGCAGTTATTATTGTTGTTGTTCTAATGCTAATTAGCACTACCCAGGGGCACGTGTAGCTTGAAGATAGGCTACGGACGCGAGTAACACTACTCTCCCCAACGCTCTACGATCTTATTGGACCGTCGAACTTAACGGTTTAAAGTGGATTCCGAAACCCTCACAAACATCCATACCATCGCCGGTATTTGAACTTGGAAACCTGTGGGACCGAGCGTCATGCGTTGGCCACTGACCATCAGGCCCACAATCAACCACCATCAATCCCCCAATCACAACTAAATAAATTAATTAAATCAGAGCATTTGGTTTAAAAATCCGACTCCGCCGAATCTTGCGGCCTGGTGGCCAAGTGGCTAGTACTCTGGCCGTAGGCACCACAGGCTTCAGGTTCAAAGTGGCAGTGGCATGGATCTTTGTTAGTTGTTCGGAATCCACGTTAACCTTTAGGTCCCGGTTTGTTTAGCCGTTGTGTGCCCAAGATGATCGTAGAACGACAGAAATTTTTAGGAATTACTGTTTAAATTAAATAAGAAGGCTATTTCATTTTATCCTTCAATAATACAACCTATAGCAAATAAAGTGACTGCTTTAGAAGCAAATCAAGTAAGTCTTGAGAGACTATTCTCAGCACTGCAGTTTATAAAAAGCTCTCTTGGATCAACAATGAAGGAAGATCTTCTTCTATTATTAGCAAAAAAAAACCAAAAAAAAAAAAAAACCATTTAATGTATTACAAAAATACAACAACATTTCTGTGATTAGAATGTACAATTTTCTACCGATCTTAAACTACTCTATAATATTTTAGTACAGGTTAATTTAGTACTCCTATTTTTATAGGACAAATAGATTTTGTAATCAAATTTAGAGTACAAAATGTCTTTATGTAAGTTCAAATACTAGGATGAGGCCTGATGGTTGCGTGACAGGCGCTCGGTACCACAGGTTTCGGGTTCGAATCCTGCCGAAGCCATGGATGCTTGCAGTGTTTCAGAATCCATTTTAAGCCGTAGATCACGGTCTTATATGACCGTAGAGCTTCACCCTTATAAATAATAATAATAAGAAGAAGAAAAACACTATTCGTGTCAGAACCTTATTATTTGTCTGAACACATTTCTATTAATCTTAAATGACTAAACAACTGAATCCCTGCTCTTTTATTCAATCTAAAATAGATTCTCCTTTTTCTTATTATTTCTAAAATGTATTTAAAATAACTATCATTGTATATTCTTCTTATAGGAGCTGTGATCAGTCGTGAATATGGAATACCTTGCATTGTAGGGTTACAAGGAGCAACGAAGAAATTTCGCACAGGTCCCATTGCTTATATCAGGGGTGGCCAACCAGCGGCCCGTATATTTGAATATTTTTCGGACGTGAAATTTATCACACTTTTACAAAATAAATTTTTTATAATGGTCTGAGTAATGAAAACCAATGTACTTAAAAAATTACATTATGTGTGCATTCCTATATTCAAAAATTAACTGTCGAAATTATGAGAAAAAATTAACTTTTGATTATAAAATAATATTCTTGTGAATATGCGTAAGAGAGATATTGCCTGTTTTATTTACAAGTTTACAGTTATGAGTTTGCAGAATAATTAAATTATATTCTACGAAGTCATGCTGAGCGCATTACAGGAACATCTAATATAACAGGCTCTATGTTTCACTTTAAGTGACCTCACAGTGACCCCCTCCCTAGATACGCACAGTCGATTGTTCATGCTGCAGAGCAAACCAGATATTTGTTGAAGTTGTTAGTGCTTTTTGGTTCAATTTACACCTATGAATCTTTTTTTTTTTCTTTCTAAAATGAAATTGACCAAACACAAAATACGCTCAAACATAACTGATGCTAACCTTCAACACCACTACGATGTGCAAAAGCTAAGTGAAAGAGACAGAAACAAATATCGCTTTTTAGTAAAATAAATATTTTTAATGATTTCATTTTTTTTTTTTTTTTATTTTATATTTTTTTTATCATATTTCATTTTTAGTGTTATATATTTCTTTACAATATGCATTTACTATCATTGTTATTATATTATCTATGTTTACATGTTAGAATAATGGTAAACACAATGATAATAAATCATTATGTTTCACTTTTTCACTTCAAAAAAATGTCTATAGTAGGGCTAAATATAATATGGGGTGTATAATTTTATAAGTGGCCCACAGAGTTATGATGCATCTCCAAAGTGCCCGCAAGATAATTGATTGGCTACCCCTGGTATTGATAGTAAAAATTAAAAAAGTTTTGGTTTGAGTTAGTGAGATAGAAGGGTTTATAAATGTATTAATAGTTCATTTTCCAGACTTTCAGAACCTGGTATTGTTTAACATATTAATTCTGTTTGCAAAATTTGACGGAAAGAAGGTTAGAAAAGGGATTTCTTAATAATAAAATTCTATTCACAGTTGTTGGGATTTCTGTAGATTATATGGCTATTTCCAAATTATGAATGCTCTCTTTTAACACGTACTAGTTATAATTCAATTTTCATGCAGCCACCTCCTCCCTTGCCTGTGAAAGAAGGTTCTCTATCGCCTAATTCCAAACCATTGAATTCTGATCCAGATTGTGCTCCTGAACTTCCTAAAAGGCCTCATCTGAAGTCTGCTGTAGATGTTTTGGAAAGTTGATGCAATGCTCTAGTCAAGCACATTTCATTTGCCAAATTCATTTTATGTGTCATAGTTGTGGTGTTATTAGAATGAAGTAATTTTTTATGCATTTTTTAAAAATATTTTCTCTCATTAATGTATTGATTCTGAGAGTCAGTGATATTCATATAAAAGTCATGAAATGCTAATGTTTAGTTACATGTAGTAGTTATTAATTGATGGAAAATTTTACGAAGAGGATAGTTGCTCATCCCAGTAGTCATTTTTTATCTAATTTTTCACAACATTTCTGTTGATTATTTTTAACATAAACTGCCATAAAATATGCTGTAAATATAGATATAAATATTAATATTTACATAAATTTATTTAAATTGATTTATTTTATATTTTTATTGCCATAAATCAAATAATTTCAGAAGTACCTTTATTTTAATTTAAAAATGTTTATTTCATATTAAATTTCTAAAATGTTAACTATTTTGAAATAAGATTATGTGCCAAGGTAAAATTTTTTTTTTTTTTTTTTTTTTTTTTTGCTGTTACTGTTCATCAAAATTCTTTTCTTTCCTTTTCCTTAAAAAAATTTGACAGTAGGTAAATATTTTCAGACACATCTTTTGTTATTTTTATTATTTACAATATTTTGCTTGCATTTTTGGATTTGTTTTGTTCCAATTTTTCGCATAAGATTTTCATTTAAAATAATATTATTTGCATTAAAATATTTGTTTACAGAAGTTAACAAAATGATTCATGAAGTCATATATTTTTAATAATTAGTGCAGATTTAAAATTTATTTCACTTATAGAATATTTTCTATGCAACAAGTGAAAGTAGCTATTGATATAAATAAACATATATTTGTCATGGATATGTATTCATGCAATTTTTCCTAAATTATATTTATTTCATCGATTTCATTTAATTTGTAACTATTGACTCATTGAAAGAAGTAATAATAATAGTTTTATTTTTTAATATTGTTGTATTAAAGCTTTTTACTTTCTTGATTCAGAGTTGTTTTTAAGTCAATTTTTATTGTATGAGATGTTTTAGTTTACCCTATTTGTATATTCCTTTACAATTTTAAGTAACTTTACAATTTTCTACTGCAAATAGATTTTATTAATAAATCGTCTTTCTTTATCCTAGATGCATTCCAAACTATAATTCTATTAAAAAAATTATCTATATGTAAGCATTGAGAAATAGTTTATATATTTATTTGTAAATGTAGTCCATTTTGAAAGGACCCTTTATTTCACACATTTTTCATCCTCATTATATATATATATTTTCCAAATAATAATTTAAATAACTTTTAACAATTACATTAAATTTTTAATCTTTATTCAAATAATTGTACCATTTTTTATTTCAAACTTGTATACTCTATCTCAAAGGTACACATACAGTATTATAAAAACCTTGCAACAATTCAAGCACAATTATTAATAAAAGATCTGATAATAAATAATAATAATTTATGTAAAATTAAAAGAAATTATCAATCTATTTGATTGATTAGCATTTAGTTTCTTAAAATGTCATCAATTTTTATATTCAATATCTTCTAAACTTAAGTAGATTTTAATAAAATTGACAATAACTTTATCACCTAATAAACATATTTTTAAACGAAAGAATAAAATGTCAATAGTATTCTTTCAATCAACCATATAAATAATTAAACAAATCACTGTGAAGTTATTATGCTGGTTTTTTTTTTTTTTTTTTTTTTTTTTTTTTTTTTTTTTTTTAAGAAATACTCATTTTTATTAATAATATTGTGTCATGCTTCTATTAATTTTAGTTTCTATTCCTTCCCTCTGAAATTAAAATTTCATCCTAAAACAAAGTAAATGCTGAATTATAGTGAAATTTGAATAATTTCTTTATTCCATTAACTTTAATTTATTATCAGGTATTTTAATTTTATATTTATGCTCTTTTATTGTTATTTAATCCGGTTCGTGGCTAGTAGCTTTAAAGACTGGCATTTGACAACATTGTTATTTAACCACATTTTTGTGAGTTTGTGTTTTGACGTAAGTATTTTTTTATATTTATGATTTATTTGTGTTAACATTCATATTTGTTTGTTGTTTTTTTTTTTTTTTTTTTTTTTTATTGTTTTGATAAATAAACAAAAAAAAAGCATTAAATTTTTCAACAAAAAGTTAATCTCATATAAAATTACTTAATAAATTTGAATCAAGCAATTTTTATATATCATATAATTTTTATAAGGTGAAATCTAAAAGTACTTTAAATCTAGATTTAAATTTGAAATATGTTTAATATTCAATTTAATTTAAAAGTCTAGAAACATTATGCTAATATGATTTTGTTTATATGTAAATGTTCAAGAATAATAATTGTAATTTCTGAAGTTCAACTTTGTTTTAGTTACATAATTATTTTGTTTTTATTCACACTATTTTGTTGGCTGTAATATCAATCCATTTGTTATTAAATAAATTTCTAAAACTTTATCCATAACTTATCCACCTTAAACTTATCCATATTTTTTTTTTTTTTTTTTTTTTATTTTTTACAGTAAAATAATAATGTATAAATTTATGAAGACTTACCAGATTTTATTGAATATTGCAATATATATAATGCAAAAACTGTTTCATATTAAGTCTTTCTTATTATTTAATGCATCAAGATGGCAAAATATTTTTTATGTGTACATATTAAATCAATTCTGTAATTCATAAATTTAAAAACATATAAAATATTTTATATCACACAATATTTACATAAATTGTAACATTTATAATAATTACAAAAAAAAAATAAATAAATAAATAACTGGGATAGAGTGGAATGCAATAGTTTTAGTTACACACACAAAATTGTTTTACTGATACAAAGCATATGTTAATTTGATTACCTTTATATTTTCTGTATAAGTATTTTTTCATTCTGTATTATTATACTGTTAAGATTAACTTTAAATTAATGGAAAAATGAACAAGCACTCTTAATTCAGCATTGTTAATTTATTAAGAGGGCTTATACATCACAATTATTTTTAATTATGATTTTTAAAAAATCATATAGCATTTCTTTTATGATGAAATGTTTTTCTACAGCTTATTTACCAAGCTTTCTTTACCATTAAATTTTTTTTTTTTCATCTGATTGCATTTAAAGATTTACATATTTTATTAAATTTTTAATCTTCTTATTTTATTTAAATGCCTTGATGAATATTTTCTATTCTGTACATATTTTGTATGTATATAAAATTGTAATGTCAACAATAATGTATATTTGGATGATTGTAAAATAATTTGTATTTGATGTAAAAATTTTGTTAAAAGTTTGATGAGTACATGTTTGTTGTGCATTTATATATTTAAAAAAACCCAATTTTTTGATTAAAAAAATGATATAATTAAACTAAAGTTCCTTTTAAATATATGAAGATGGTGAAAATTAAACTTTAAATGTATTTAAAGTGTTAAAACAACTAATAAATCTAATAAATATAAATTTTTACATGAAATATTTCATTAAATGAATGCTTGAAATTTTATCGGGTTTTTTTTCCTCCCAATAATTTAGGTTAGTTGTTTCATTATCATTTTTTACACATTCCTTCTCTATTAATTACTGTTTTTTATTTTGCATTTAGAAATGTGTTGAAAAATTTTAAGTTATAAATAAGATTACAATATTGTTGTGAAATAAATATATTTATATAGAATGTTTTTCATTCATTGATTTACAAGGATGAATTATTTTATTTATAACTTATTTTAAATGGCATTGAAAATTAAGAATTTCTTGGTATTGCCTATCCATGATATTTTCCCTCACTCTTTTTTTTTTTTCACCTTTTATCAAATTTTTATCTCTTTTAATTTAAAAATATTTAATAATATGTATGATTTTACACATTTTCAACCAATGAATATTAAAATTTTTGCATTAATTAGAATTTGACTTTATTTTTATTTATAAAGTGAAGTATTTCATTGAAACATGTAGAAAAAGCATGTATCTTTTGAATTGTAGTTTATTTATTTGATAAATAAGTAATTTTAAATAACCTTGTTTAATTGTAATTGAATGTAATATTTGTAAACTGAAAACTGAAGATTTTTTATAACTATAGACTCAAATTAAGTGTTGCATGTCAAGGTCATAAAAAGGCACATTAAAAATTAGTAAGCAGTTATTTTGCTTTTTTTTTTTTTTTTCTTTTGTATATATGATAGAGAAAAAAAAAAATTAATTTCAAAGTGAATATGGGCACAAAATCCGTACCAAAATTCATCCTTGCTAACATTCTGCTACAAAAGGGCAAATTTGACATTTCTGCACCAAAAATGAGAAATTTCCTTTATATTGATTTAATAATAGACACAAAAAAGCCAAATATGAATAAGTCTATCTTCAGGCTTTGCTTAAAATCGCTATTAAAGGGGGTAAGAATTAATGTTTCAATGACCTTTTTCATAGTGATAAGATTTATTGATTATGTCAACAACAGTTGTCAGGGCGAAAATTTTTTTTTTTTAATATCTGGAGTCTATATCGTGGCGCCACCTATTTTTCTTTATAGAAACAAATAGGATAAATAATTTGTGAACATAAGCTACTAAATGTTTCTACAATAACTATTTCAAATAAATGCATTAATTTCAAATTTTTTTACATTTTACATTTGTAAATTATTCACCACCATGCTATAAATTTTCAAAAAATTGGTGAATTTTCCTCTACAATTAATATGTTTTATTTATCCCTTTTTTAATTTATTATCTTGTTAAGTATCCAAATTTTAAAATAATTTATGTTTAATAATAGTTTACAAAATAGCTGTAATCTGTCAATTGAAGGATTAAACCATTTCTTTATTTCCTATTTATTACTCGAACTGAATTTCATAAGCACATTTTTTCTTCTATAGAAAATCTACCACTATATTATATCTAGAAATAATAAAATTCTCAACAAGTAAGATTTGTTAAATAATATTTAAAAACATATATATGAAATTTATCCATTATTTATTACATAATTATTGTTCATTTTCTCCTTATGCATAACAAATTCGATTTTTTTTTTTTTTTTTTTTTTTTTCCTACATTTTGGTAATTTTTCAAACGTTGGATGCTTATAATTTTTTTAAATTTAATTTTAGAACTAAAAAACACTACTTTTTGCTTATACAAATAGAAATAACTTACAGTAAACATATAAGCATTTTTTTTTTTTTTTTTTTTTTTTTTTTTGTCTTATTCAATCGAAATTTATATATCAAGTGGTCTAATTATCTTATTGTTATAAGGCTTAGGAAACTAAACCATCCAGAGACCCACTCAAAAGACCACAAAAAAATTTCATCAAAATCGGTCAAGCCCCGTTTAGGAGGAATTAGTGGCAAACACATGTACAGAAGAAATATATATAATTTTTTCTGTACATGGGTTACGTTATTATATATATAACGTAACACTTATATATCCATGATAAACATAGATGTTACTAAAACTTGAAACCCTATAAATGTAATCGAATTCCGAAAAAATGCTTCCTATATTATTTTGTTACTAAACGAATCGTGATGAGCCTGTACATAAATAACTGATTTTTACTTTCACAATTATATATTAATTTTCCTTATTCAAACAGCAGGAAAACTTACTGATATATCAAGGACAGAGATGGCAAGTATCGATAATTGACAATTCATTGTTCGTGAATAAAGTACACTCTTTCCTTTATATATATATAAACTCCATTAATTTAAATGTTTGTTACAACTATTGCATAATCTTTCTTTTTCGCCTTGTTAGCATTCAATCCTTTAATATAATAAAAGACATTCTTAAAATAGCATAACAATAGAAGTTTACATTCTTCAATTAAATAAAATTGTAACTAAATTGGGAGATTAGTTATTTTATTTTTTTTTTTTTTAAATCATTGGCAATCCGGTCTACAGAATGGTTTACACCAGGGGTGGCCAATCCAAATGATCTTGCGGGCCGATTTGAAAATAAATCCTAACTCCGCGAACCGCATATAAAAATTATATATCTCCATATTAGATTTAGACCCCCTATAGACATTTTTTGGAGTGAAATATATCAGTTAATGAATTATTATTTTTGAGTTTTACTATTATTCTTACATGTAAACATAGATAATATGATAATGATACTAAACGCACATTATAAAGAAATATTTAACACTAAAAATGAAATATATAAATATAAACGAAATAAAAAAAAAATGTTCTTAATTCTAAAAATGTCAAATATTCTTAAGCACTCTTAGCTACACGTACACATATATACATACATATATATATATGTAAACAATTTTTTTTTTTCCCTTAGAGGCTAAAAAAAAGATTTTGAGATTATTGTTGAGAAATAATCCATTTGTATGCCTATCTCAGGCGTGGCCAAACCCGCAGCCCGCCTTGAATATTTTTTCGACCCGTGAGAGACTATCACACTTTTACAAAATATATTTATTTTATAATAGCCAAAGTAGTGAAATGCAATGTAAAAAAATACATTATATATGTATCCATATTCAAAAATTAACTGTCGAAATTATATTAAATAATTAACTTTGATTTTAAAATAATATATTTTCGAATGTATGACAGATATTACCTGTTTTATTTATGAGTTTGCAGAATAATTAAATTATATTCTGCGAACTCATGATGCGCCCGCATCTTGGAATATTTAATATAACAGGTTCTATGTTTCACTTGAAGTGACCTCAGTGACCATCCCTAGATACGCACAGTTGATTATGATAGCAGAGCAAACCAGACTCTCAGTTCAAGTTATTAGCGCTTTTGGTTCAACTTACACCTGCGAATCGTTTTTTCGAAAATGAAATTGACCAAACACAAAATACGTTGAAACATAAAGGAGGGGGGCCTGAATGGCCGAGTGGCTAGCTCTCTGGCGCTCGGTACCACAGGTATCCGGCGGTGCCATGGATATTTGTAGTGGTTCGGAATCCACTTTAAACTGTAGGTCCCGGTCTGTTTAGCCTAAAGTGTGCATAAGATGACCGTAGAGCGACAAACCAAACATAAAGGATGCAACACCCATTACGATGTACAAATACCCAAATTGAGATCGATTTGCAAAAGCTAAGTAAAAGAGTGGAGAAACAAATATCGCACTAGTAAAATAAATATTTATATACTTTTTATATTTCACTTTTAGTGTTATATATTTCTTCGCAATGTGTGTTTAGTATCCTTATTATAATATTATCTATGTGTACATGTAAGAATAACAGTAAACACAAAAATAGTAATTTAAAAAATAGTAGCTTTAGTTTTTCACTCCAAAAGAATGTCTATAGTGAGTCTAAATCTAATATGGGGATATATAATTTCATATGCGGCCCGCGGAGTTAGGATGCATTTCCAAAGTGGCCCACAAGATCATTTGGGTTGGCTACTATTGACCTATCTGATGATAGATTATTTTTTGAAAAATTCTTATTAAAGTTGCAATTAATTCTAATTAAAAAATGGAATTAATTCTAATTAAAAATGCAATTATTTCTAATTAAAAATTAAATTTATGGATTAGAAACAAGTAGACATTCACTAATTAAGATAGTTTTATTACATTAGGTGAAAACAAATTTAGGAACATATTTATAAACAGAAAAAAAAATTGTGCTACTTATAGATATCATGCGGCCAATTTGGGATAATTTGATTTTTACCCAGATCTACTTAAAAAGTGTTTAACGTAGTAATATCCAGAATCAAAATAAGAATGTTAATAATGCGATATTCCCCATATCAAATACATACATGATACAAACATATTTCCTTATTTAGAATCTACGATTCTATTGCATCTTACAATGAGGACCCCCCCCACCTAACACTTCGTTAAAAGACGATTTTGAGAGCAAAATGCAATAATTTTTTGCAAGTAAAAGTTGTTCTAATGCAGCTGGCAATACAGAGATAGTTAAATCTTTATGCCATAAAGCCAGGGTTGCGTCGCTGTTACTCATTTAGCACTATCCAGGGGCACGTGTAGCTTGAAGATATGCTACGGATGCGAATATGGCTACGCTCTACGATCCTATTAGACCGGAACCTACGGTTTAAAGTGGATTCGAACCACTACAAGCATCCATGGCACCACCGGGACTCAAAACCCGAAATCTGTGTTACCGAGCGCCAGCCACTCTGCCATCAGGCCCCTTGCAAGTAAAAAAAAAAAAGTTTATATAAACAGTTTATAAGCAGAAAAACTAAATTCTTGTTATATAAAACCCTTATTAGACTTATTTTGATCTATGGCTCTGAAACTTGGACTTTGGCAAGATCTGATAAGGCCCATTTGGGTATATTTGAGAGGAAGATTGTAAAGGCTATTCTTAGAGGTGTTAGAGAAAGTGATTGCTAGAGAAGGCAGTACAGCGCAGAAATTTATATATGCTATCTAGACCAAGATATTATAAAATTTGTTAAGATCAATAGATTAAACTGGGCTGCTCATATATTCAGAAGGAATTATTTAAACCCTGTAAAAGACTTGTTTTTGGCAAAGCCACAGGGACAAAGAGGAAGAGGACGACCCAAGTTGCGATGGATAGACGCAGTTGAAAAAGATTTTGTATAGTATTGAAGGCTAAGAATTAAAGGATCATTGTCACCCAGAGGAATGCATGGAAATATCTTCAAAGGAAAGCCTTAGCATACTCTGGGCTGTCGTGCTATTGATGATAATGATAAAAAGTAAAAAAAATGTAACAATGTTAAAGAATATAACAGTAACTATACTACATGAAGACAACATGTTTTAATCATGTAAAATGGTTGTTTTTAAATGCGATTTTCTCAATACAGTAATTTTTAAATTTCAGTGTACGTTATTACAACTATTGTATGAATAATTTTAATTCTTTTGCTTACAAATGTCTTATTTACTGTAAATTATATTGAAATAAGTTTTTACCAATAATGTTTTATATCAATTTTAATTTTAAAAAACGGCAATTTTAAAGTTCCTTTTGGTTAACAATTTTTTGAAAAGTTTAGATGATCAGTTTTTGAAAAACTCATTTCAGCATAATATAGAATGTATATTTAATATATGAATAATCGAGATTGTAATTTTGGCACTTTTTAAGAAAAGATATATCCAAATTGGCATTGGTACGGAACCCCTCTTAATCAAGAAAAAATTAACAACAGCTTGCTTAGCCAGAAACCATTTCATACGAAATTTAGGTTTTACTGTGATAGTAAGATGGGAAATCTGCAATATAGTAACTAATTTTTACGATAATTTCAAAGCGTCGTTTACCGGAACTGCAATCAAGAATCATCAAGAGATTGAAGGCAATGATGTTAAAATGTGAGTCTCTGTGGCTCATAGACTTTGACAACCCACCCCAATCCCAACAAACTCACGAATTTTGAGTGAGACAATGTATATGACCATTAAGCTACCGAAACTCGACTCGTGATCCAGTGGGCTGAGTTTCGAATCCTCTGGCAGCATTGTTGTATTCACTGCTTTTAGAAACGAGGAGATTCGATGGAATTGGGACAATGCTTGTAAACTGTCTCTCATCGATAGTCAGGTTGCCTGGTGGGACTTAGCCAGGTTTTCTCCTATAAAACGCAAATATGGGGCAATAAATTCCCTTCCGTAACACACTGTCCTCAGCGGACTGTTCGTGTTATACATGAGGTCCACCGATGTTCTATCCTCAACTTTCTAATTGGTAGTGTGCTACACAGCCCTACGAGGGTGAGATGTAAAGAAAATGAAAGACCTCGACAACTTTCAAATTATTAAACATTATGTGACATCGTCTGATGGAAACTATGATGATTGGGCAGGACACCCTATGTTAGCGAATTAAAAGTCATCTCTTTTAAAGGTGGTCTTAGCGAAACGCCAACTTTTAATCAAACCCCGTGAAATGGCGAAAGGTATTATGGTATGGAATAGGTTGCAGCACATTGAATTGGGACATTGAGGCCGTTAGGGCGAACTGAGCCTGCCACAGAATCTTCCAATCTTATCTCGCATTCATGCAGCTTCACCTTCCTTCATCATTTTGCTGATGCATTATTTACAGGAGACATTTAGTGGTGGCTTATTGCTTAGTATACCACCCAGTTTCAAACATCCGACTATACGACCACGTACGTACGTACGACCCCAATTCAATCAAATACCGTGAAATGGTGAAATGTATCGAAGCATGGAATAGGCTGTGACAAGTTGAATACGGAATATTGATGCCGTTGGGACAAATTAAACCTGTCACAGAATTTTTCAATCTTATCTCGAATTCATGTAGCTTGCCCTTCCACAGATTTCATTTTGCTGATGCATTATTTATAGGAGCCATTGATAGGTAGTGACTAGATATTGCAATACCGGGATACCGAATACCCGTATTTTGAGCCATTTGTACAATTTTGTAATACCGGGGGCAACGGGCGTACCGGTTACGGAGTTCCAAGTTTAAATACCATTTTTCGATATTAACTAGAAATTTAGAATTCTTATCTGTGAAATTCTTATTCTTATCTGTGAATTCTTATTCAGAATTCTTATCTAAAACTAGAAATTCTTATCTGTGAAAGCAAGGTTATAGTTGTGAAGAAAGTGTGTAATATTTCTTTTTTTTTTTTTTTTTTAAATTGGTGAGTTTGTTATTCACATTGTATTTGCATATCATACTTTAGAGTTCAAAATATTTTTCAGGTTTATTATATATATATACTCATAAATAATACCCCATAATAATGAACAAGAATAAGTTTAAAGAACATAAAAAATCAGTTGATAATACTTCGGTTTGGTTTCATTATTTATATGATGAAAAGAATAGGGTAGCACAATGTAAAAAAATGTTCAAGAGTTATTAAAGTGAATGGAGAAAGTACAAGCGGACTCCATACACGTTTAAAAAAGAAACATGAAACAAATTTGTTAAAGAGGAAAGAATCTAATTGCGATGAAGATACAAACTTAAGCACAGTTTCTAAGCTCAAGCCATCAGAGATTTTAGATTATTTTGAAAAAAAAAAGATAATTTGGGTGTAATTATAAGTAAAATGATAACATTAGATGGTTTGCCATTTCGAGTGTTTTGCACTTCTATTGAATTAAGAAAATCGCTATCCGCCAGAGGTTTTAAAAATCTACCAACATCGATTAACACTATAAGAAGAACTGTTAACTACAGTAACGGTGTTCGAAATTCTTTGAAATATGAGCTAATACAATTAAAAGTAAATGGTGGAAAATTGAGTCATACATTTGATGAATGGATGTAAGAAATAGACGCTATTTAAATATAAATATCCATTTCAGAAAAAAAAAATTTGGAATTTGTTGAAGAAGATATTGCTAATGAGGATTATACTGTTATAATTTATAAGTTACATTTTTTTTTTTTTTTTTTTTTTTGTGATATTTACATTCTCTAATAAAACTGGCAAATAAAACGTAAAAACACCTGTGTTTTCTTTCTTTTTCTAAAATTTCTGATACCGGTATTAAAACCGGTATCCCGGTATTAAGATATAAAAAATATTGATTACCGGTATTGAGCTTTTTGGTCCAAGCATCCCGACTATGCAACCACGTACGAATTTTTCTTGACTGCCTATATGGTTTTCAATGCTGACACAACGTTATCAGTTAACAGCAACATCGACAATAAAAAAGAGAAAAATCCCCAGCTTTTGTTACTTGCTTTATATGATGGTAGTTGCGAAGATGCAACACCTGCCACGACCGAAGTTAATACTCAAAGAACGTTTATCATCTGCATACTTGATCTGAAAGCATCTACTATATGCGGACTAGTTTTAGAGATTTTTTTTTAAAGAGTGTCTGTAACATACAAATATTTTATTGAATTAATAATACAATTTAAAAGTATTGCCAACAACGTTAAAAAAAATATTTAAATCGATATATGGTACAAATGGATATTTATAATTTAAAGTTGAAGTGGAGAATTTCTAATTATCAATTTTCAACCTACCCATTAAAGTGATTTAGAATAATTATAATTGCACATTTTATGAAAAGCATTTTATTCTTAGAGAGAACTTCGGAATAATTAAATAATTTGAAGAATTGAATTTAAAATTTTGATCAATTCTTTTTTGTTAATAACTTTCAGATAACGAAAAAAATTTTTTATTAATTAATTAATTATTTTTGTTAATACATTTATTGGAATTAGTTGGAATTGATTTTTTGTTAATTACATTACATTTTTGTTAATTTAGAAATTTAGGAATTTATTATAATATTTTCACTTGTAAAATGTCATCTCTGCATTCTTTTTGGTTTCCATACACTATTTTTTGCTCACATATCTAATGAAGATGCATATAAAAATCAGAATTGCAATTTTTATTCGTGTTATTAATTAAATGTATTTTATTTATAAAACTAAAAATATATTTTCATTAGTTTCCCATTTTTACTTTGTTAAATTTTACAAAAAAAAAAAAAAAAAATTGGAAGAAAAGGCAAGAGAAAATATTTATATAACTTCTTATTAGACTAATTTTAAGAATTTTCAGTGTTTGAAACATTCATAAAATTTGTTTTAAAAAAATCCATTTTAACAAAATTTGGTTTGTCGCTCTACAGTCATTTTTTGCACACTTTAAGCTAATTATACCGGGACCTACAATTTAGTGTGGATTCCGAACCACTCCCAAACATCCATGCCACCGCCAGGATTTGAACCTGAAACACCACAAGACAGAGCTCTAGTGAATGGGCCATCAGGTCTCTTTAGCAACAGAATTAATAAGTGATGATTAATGAAATTTTTAATAATACATTTGCTAAATGAGGATTAATGAAATTTTGAATGATACAATTGATTAATAATGATTAATGAAATTTTTAATAATACATTTGATAAATGAGGATTAATGAAATTTTGAATGATACAATTGATTAATAATGATTAATGAAATTTTTAATAATACATTTGATAAATGAGGATTAATGAAATTTTGAATGATACAATTGATCAATAATGACTAATGAAATTTTGAATGGTAAAAGTGATAATTGAGTATTAATGAAATTTTAAATGATACAATTAATAAATAATGATTAATGAAATTTTGAATGATACAATTGATAAATAATGATTAATGGAATTTTGAACGATACAATTGATAGATAATGGTTAATGAAATTTCGAATGATACAATTGACAAATGAGGATTAATGAAATTTTGAACGATACAATTGATAGATAATGATTAATGAAATTTTGAACGATACAATTGATAAATAATGATGAAATTTCGAGTGATACAATTGATAAATGAGGATTAATGAAATTTCGAAAGATACAATTGATAGATAATGATTAATAAAATTTTGAACGATGCAATTGATAGATAATGATTAATGAAATTTCGAATGATACAATTGATAAATGATGATTAATGAAATTTCGAATGATACATTTGATAAATAAAAATTAATGAAATTTTGAATGATACAATTGATAGATAATGATTAATGAAATTTTGAATGATACAATTGATAAATAATGATTAATGGAATTTTGAACGATGCAACTGATAGATAATGATTAATGAAATTTCGAATGATACAATTGATAAATGAGGATTAATGAAATTTTGAACGATACAATTGATAGATAATGATTAATGAAATTTCGAATGATACAATTGATAAATGATGATTAATGAAATTTCGATTGATGCAATTGATAAATGAGGATTAATGAAATTTTGAATGATACATTTGATAAATGGTGATTAATGAAATTTTGAATGATACAATTGATAAATGATGATTAATGAAATTTGGAATGATACAATTTATAAATGATGATTAATGAAATTTGGAATGATACAATTAATAAATAAAGAAGAATCAAATTTTAAAACGAATAAATTATTTTTGCATGAAATAATGCAATTTAAACCCCTATGATATTAAAATAATAATAATAATATTAAGTTTTTATAATAGTAAAAACATCTTCATACCTTTAGGTGTCGAGGAAAATAGAAAAACCCATTATTATTTAAAACTTGTTGCTATACTAAACATGTCTATCAATATTTTATTAAATAGATTTAATGAAAAGTGTCAATAAAAGCACGCAAACATAAAAGCACGATTCTCTACAATGAACAATGACAAGAATGAATGCAGTATTTTATTTGATTTATTGAATTTATAAGGAAACAGCCGGATTAAATTGATTTGCTATAAAATATATTGCTTTTAAAATGCAATATCAAAGCTTTTTCCTTGTAAAAAAAACTCTTTTTAAATATGTTACAATAAAAGCGGGAGTTACAATCACTAAAGTTGAAAGGAAATTTCAATCACAAAGGTACTGAATAAATCGAAAAGTAAATACAGAAAGTGTTCGATATTTAATACCAGGAATTGGCATATTGATCTTGCATTTTTGTTTTAATTAGACATATAATTAAAACTATGAATAATTTAATAGGTTTATATATTTTAAACTAATTTTATTTAAATAAGAGCCTTTTTTTTTTAATTAATATTTTATTTTATTTTTGTACATCGGTGGGCTTCTCATTTCACTTATGTGCACCACGAACAGTTACTTAGCAGGTGATGAAAAGTGACCTTTGTCTTCTTGGGGGACATTTAAGGATAACTGTAAAAAACAAACAGACGAACGCTTGTTTGAACAAAGGTTTAGGTTTCATTTAATGTCACTCAGTAAAAGAAAACAGCGCAAGTTTTACCTTTAATATGATAATAAAGAAAAAAAGACTTGATTCACAAAAATCTACACTGTTCACACTAGAAAAAAATTCAGAATTTCTTTTGTCTGTTCTGAAAAATTAATAAAATTAAATGAATTATAACTACGCGATATTAAAAATAACACCGATTGTATAAGGTGTTGCATTTTTGATGGCCAATTCATTAGGCTGAATAGTGGAAGCACGAATTGCCCCACCTTCATATTTCCGTGTTAATATTAAGTTGAAGGATTGGTGCCATGACCCTGCTTTTCGCACTGGGAAAAATTCGCTTGTTATAATATAAAAAATATCTGAATAAAACTTGCTGAATAATACACTGAACACTTGTTGTGAACAAAGCTCAGGTTTCATTTAATATTACTCAGTAAAAAAAAAAAACTGCGTAAGTTTTATCTTTAATATGATAATAAAAAAAAAAGATATGATTTACAAAAACTCTACAATGGTCACATTCTAAAAAGAAATTCAGAATTTCTTTTGTCCGTTTTTGAAAATTATCAAAATTAAATAAATTATAAAATAACTAAAAAACAACACTGTTTGTATTCAGTGAATGTGTAAGGTTCTGAATTTTTTATGACAAATTCCTTAGGGTAAATAGTAGAAGTCCGAAGAAGATATGATAGAAGAAGTAGAAGATAATTCGCTTCTAACTCTTTTACTTGAAACAACTAACTATACGTCACAGCCAAAGCATTGATGAAGACGCCAAATTGTCTTGCGTCGAAAGCGAATTAAAACCTACATAGAAACATCCGAAGACGGCGTCATTCGAGAGCTACCGATTGACTGACGACGCATGTCGGGGGAAGGGTGTGGTGAAAAGCGAGTACAAGTGGCTGAGAGATAGAATCGGCGCCTAATCCTCGTTAATAGATTCAGAACGATTTTTAAATGTTTTTTTTTGATAAAATAAATAATATTTGTGTATGGAACTAAAGAGCCGCAGCTTCACATCCAAAGAGCCGCATGTGGCTCGCGAGCCACAGGTTGCCGATCCCTGCCTTAGGATGAATAGCAGAAGCACGAATTGTCCCATCTTCAATTTTCTGTGTTAATATTAAGTTGAAGAATTGATGTCATGGCCCCTGCTTTACTCAATGGAAAAAAATACGTTTGTTATATTGTAAAACATTTCTGAATAACACTTGTTGAATAATACACTGAACACTTTTGAACAAAAATTTCAGATTTCCTTTAAGGTCACTCCGTAAAAAAAACATGAGAATGTTTTAACTTTAATATGATAGCAAAGAAAAAAAGACTTGATTTACTATGCTATAAAAAAAAAATTAAAAATTTTGTTTGTCCGTTTTTAAAAAATAATAAAATTAAGTGAATCATAAAATAACTGCACGATATTAAAAGTAACATCGATTAATTTATTATAATTAAAGCTCGTGATTAAAGAGTTTTATATTCATCCATTTTTTCATTAAACAAAATAGAAAAAAAAACATTTAAATTTTTGCTTATAATGTTCAGTTCCGTGAAAACCCTCAAGTTTATTTTTTTGGGCTGAGAATATTAATTCACTGTTGATTTGGGTCTGTTCTTTGATATTTTATGTACCTGTAAAGTTCTATATTTTACAGATTAATTACAATTATGTGATATACAGTTATAAGAGGATTTTTCTTAATTTCAAAAATAGATTTTTGAGACATTATTTCATAAATTACACTTGCTCGATATTTTATACGTATAAAATCATAAGTAGCGTTAACTAAATACTAAAAACATTGTAAAATAGAGAAAGTGCATATTTTTTTACATAATATACATAATTCCCCAAGTACAGGCAAATTATCAAAAATAATTATATTTATTGATAATAGTGATAAGAAAAATATTTTGAAACATAAAATGTATAATTATTTAGAATTTTTTTTAATGAAAAATTTATTTTGACAAATGTTGTCTGATAGGACTTTCTTTCTCTTCTCACCAATAATATATTCGCCAAACTACCACCGAATATTGCAAGCTGCGAAATCCTAAAATTATTCCTAATTGGCTCTGATGAATAGATGAGTATTATAGCATTCATCAAACTGGAAATTATCCATCTAGCCTTTTACATTACGATACAGGCTATGAAGTAAGTCAAATATGAATTGCTTACTTCTATGTATTTTTCTACACTGTGTGTGCGTGTCTACCGCATACTCTCAATTTATATAACAAATTTCCCAAACTTGACAGGATACTTTTAATATAAAGCCACGATCAACTGAAAACACAATTCGAAATTCGTTAAACAAATTACCCAATTTGAGATAAACTAATAGATTTTATTCTAATTTGGAGACTTTTCGTGGTTGGCGAATTTTTCCTATTTAGCGTTATTTTTTACGCTGTTGAACTGTCCGAGTTTCCACTCCTTCTGACCAGAATTCTCCAATTTCTCAACTTTGAATGTTAGAAATTTGATAACAACCAGAGCAATGATTTTATTTATTATTTTTTAATATGTATAGCATGAAGGAGAAATCAAATATTTTTAGAGGAGAATTTTTTTCATTGAACTTCACACTGGCTTTTATTGCCCAATTTGCAATGTCGCCTAAGAAAAGAAAAATTATTGAACTGATACTAAACGACGATCAGCACGTAGATCTATAGAAAATGTCAAGATATTAGAAAATCGGAATAATAAGTCGAGAATAATCAATGCTGAACTTGAACAAAACGAAGAAACTGCTTTGAACAGAATAATATTTTGAATCTAAATAAAAGAATTAATAAATTTTAGCTTTTGAAGCCGTGGAATGCTAGGTTATGTGTATTAAAATAAAAATTTTTTAAGGCATTCTTTTGATGTATACATTCAAAATTATAAATAAATCAATCCTTATGTATCTGTGAACAGAATAAGGCAAAAATTTCTCAATACAAATATGCACAGAACCAAATTTAGCTATGATGTGGTATCCACTCGTCACGTGACGAGCATGTTAACTTCAAACTGACAGTCCTTATACGCTCTCTGAAATATTTCCAACAGAGAAAATATATATGTTGAAAAGAGGTTGTCATTCATACCAAACGGTGGGTGTCAATAAGGTGTTACTTGCGTGCAACAAATAACACAAACCTTGATTTTCAAAACTGATATTCGTGAAAGTATACAATAGCATTAGAAATTCATTATTATATAAAAACAATTTTAAATGTATATACCTAACTCCTAAAAAAAAAACTGTACACATAAAAGCGTGAGTTTTTCAACACGCTATGTAGCTGTGAATAGTTTAAAGAAACACATGATAGTGAATAAACATGTAGACTTTCATGTTTATTATGTAAATAAGCCTTGTGAAATCTATTATTAATTTCATGTTATTCTCTTTCCATTCTAAAAGGTTGTTCAACAGATTGAAATCCGTAAAAGAAAATTTAAAAAATAATAAATTAAATAAATAAACTTATTCGTATTCAATTGAGTTTACGTTTCTTACATTCATTTTCATTAGCTGTTTCTCCAAAGAGAAAAAAAAAAAAATTTATACTTCCTTATTTTTTGTTCCATATCATATAAATAAGGTTTCTAACTCGTTAGTAGTGTCCATTAATATTTAGAGAAATCATCTAATTTCATGGTTACTGGTAAATTATCCATTATGTTTACCGGTAAAATAGGTTTCGCATTTTTTTGCGACGATTGTATTTTTTGGAATAGGATTTTTCAGTTGTATCGAAGCAGCTGATTATTTGAATTTAGACACAGATGCAGGTTTTGGGACGGAAGATCTTGATGAAGAGGTTCTGTTTGCATGGGAATGTTTCTGGCATATCATGTGCGAGTTTGGTGAGTTCTATCCTTTTTCTTCACTTTTTTTAAATTTCTATTATTAGCTCACACTCTCCCTATATATATGTTGTTCAAATTTTCATTCGTTCATAAAATACTTTTTATTCCTCTATTCAAGTTCAGATACATTTTTTTTGAGCTTGTAGTGGATGACACTGGATGTTAATGCAGTTTTTTCAAATATTAATTCAGTAATTAAGTTTAATTAATTAATTTTAGTTTTTTTAGATTTAAGTTGCATATATCTACCAATAGATGGCGCCAAATAAACTTAAAAAAATGAATGAAAATTATTTATAAAGGACTTTCTGCAATATAGTGTGAAAAAAGTAGGAATTGACTTAAAATTTTTTTTTTTTTATATATATTAATTGTTTTTTTCTCACGAAAAGAGTTTTGACATTGCATTCTTAGGAGGAATGCATGCTGCTTGAAAAATATATAATAAACCCATCACTCTAATTTGACAGCAGACGATCTTTATTGTAAGTAGTTATATTACATGCAAGGGCCTCAATAGCCGAGTGGCTAGGGCCCGGTACGACAGGTTTCGGATTCGAATCCCGGTAGTGCCATAGATGTGTGTACTGATTTGGAATCCACTTTAAACAGTAGGTCCCGGTCTAACAGGATCGTAGAGCGTTGCGGAGGTATTGTCGGTGCAGCGCTTGCCCTAAGGCATCAAAGGCAACTTTCTAAGTGTTGCCAGCTACATTAGAAAAAAAATATATATTACATGCAATTGGTGTTTGTACGGATGAGAACAACCTGTCACTCAAATCTGATAGCAAATATTCTGTATCATGTATAATGAGACCTCATGAAATTAGCAATTAGAGAATTTTTGCATAACGTTTTTTCATAACGTTTTGCATAATGTTCATTGAAGTGTTTATACCTTTCTCCTCCAGCCAAATACATTGGTTAGCTCTCTGGCCATTGGTTCCCCCAGAATTCAGGTTCGAATCCTGGCGGTGGCCTGGATGTTTATTAGTGGTTCGCAATCCACGTTAAACCATAGATTTAACCTCAATATTTATTTATTAAAAATTTGTGATCTAATCTTAAAAATTCTCAAAGTTATAAATATGCAATCTGATCTTTTTTCTCTCTTTTATTAAGAATACAATGTAAAATAAATTTTCCAGATTACATATGAGTTTTAAAAGTTCTCTTTCCGGAGCATTCATTCAAAATAAAAGACTTGAGATTGCCAAGTCTTAAATATCTTTCAATATGAAAACGAATTATTAAATCCTATTTTTGCATCTTCCAGGTTCGGTGATGGAGCTGAAAAGATAATAAACCTTGCTGATGACCGGGTATTTATGTTTTAATTTTTTTTTTTATATTACATTTAAATAAAAATATGTTATTTTAAAAATAGAAAATTATTAGCTAGAAAACTAAAATAATGATTAGAATTTATACAATATTATGATTGTTGAAAAATCTGTTACGTATCGCCGCAAAGAAATTATATTTTTATAATTTATAAGGACTGACGAACCGCTTAATTGCTTTTATTTAATGAGAAGACCATTTGCCCCTAAATCCACTGAAAAATTATATTAAGCATACATAAGCATATACTGAATATTATACAGTAGAACTTCTACAAGTCGTACCTCGATAAGTCGAAAACCACTCCAGAACCATCATAACGGTGTCTTTCCTTGAGGTTACTGGGATAAAACCGGGTCCCGACCTCTCTCCAAATCAAAACGCGTCTGGCACAGAACCGACTCTCATCCGTAAAGAGGACACGACTCCATTGATCAGTTGTCCAGTTTTTGTGCTCTCAGCATCACTGTAAACTGTGGCGTCGGGGGCAAACTTTCAACGGGAGGCCGCGTACAGGACGGCGGGCGAATAGGCC
Organism: Caerostris extrusa; assembly: GCA_021605095.1. Lineage (NCBI taxonomy): Eukaryota > Metazoa > Arthropoda > Arachnida > Araneae > Araneidae > Caerostris > Caerostris extrusa. The sequence goes on from BPLR01013995.1 coordinate 23,466, forward strand.
CACTTTGTGAAGTCGTCTGGCCACAGTAAACCGCGGCACTTGTCGCCCCGTTGCTGTACAGAGTTGCTGAGCAATGGCGCTTGCTGACTGCTGTGGGCCTCTTTTCGCCTGCAGGACGATATATCGATCATCCCCTGCAGTTACCTTCCTCGGGTGGCCACCACCAACCTTTCTAACAGCTGTACCTGTGGCTTGGAACGCTTTCCAAGCTCGCGAAACGACACTTTTGTTGATTCCGAACTCTGCAGCTACACTGGTAACAGTACGCCCCTCCTCCAGCTTTCCGATCATTCTTCCATGTGTGAAGTCGTCCAGGTGATTTCTTCTAGCCATATTTCACGAACTGACTCGCTGGCACTTGCAGCGAATACGTTGAATTGCGTCTCCGTCCTTCCTTTTATTCTACTGTTGAGCTGCACGCGCCGACATCACGCGTTTTACGTACGCTCCCGTCGCCTCCGACGTTTCATTCCTGATATTTGCATACGCATGACGTTTCTACTGACTTACGTGTTCATTGTACTGATCTCCAGACCTCCTTTTCTGCAATTTCACGGCTATCTGCTAAATTTTTACATTGTTGCTTAAGTTTTGCACACCAGTGTATTTGGCGTCTTCCTTGAAGTTCGACTTACAGAGGTTCTACTGTATATTCAAATAAAATCTATTAAAAAATTTGTTGGAATCTATTGAATTCGGTTCTAAAAATATTTCAAGTAAAAATGCCTGATCCGATTCGTTTACATAATAAATTAAATACAGAAAATATCCGAGCATATCTGTTAGGAAAGTGTTCAGTAAGAAGAGTTCAGTTCTATTTAACCGATTGCTTCATACGTTAAGCAATTACGGTATTGTTGCTTTTTTTTTTACTAGACAAAAGCCCAATATGTTCCGTGTTCTGTTCTTTCATTAAAGGTTGAAAGTTTCATCGATAATTTTTAAAATTTGGACTGGTAAAATAGCCGTATTTCTAAAGAAAAGCTAGTTAATGTTTTTGAACTAATTTGAAAAAAAACAGTAAGCATTGGTGTTTTTTGACATTCGTTCTCGAAACACAATAATTAATACTTCATAACGATTACTTATTTCTTACTAAGAAATTTAATTCAGCTATATACAGGGTTGATTATAATCCCACTTTCAAAATGCTGCAAAAAAAAAAAAGAACCACTCGTCACAATGAGTTCAAATTTAAATATGAAGCTACTTGAAGAAGGGGAAACGGTATGGCATCAAAAAAAGTTCCATCAATATTTCCCATCCAATTTGGTATGACTTTACATATGGTGGATGGGCTTTCGACTAACTGTGTCATAACTGTTGAATGATTTGGAAGTCCTTTTTTTCGTCAAGAAAACCTAAACAATCAATCACATTGAACACTACATGTGGTTTAATGTGAAACTCATGCCAAATATGCTGTAATTTCGATTCAAAATATCACTGGCAGCCGAATTCACTTTCTTTATGCATCTTACAGCGCCATCTATTAATACATTATGGAACTTTTTTTGATACCGCACCATTTGCCTTCTCTTCAAGTATCTTCAGTTCAAATTTGAACTCATTGTGATGAGTGTTTCTTTTTTTTACAGCATTTTGAAAGTGGGACTTTAATTATAATCACCCTGTATATAAAGATAACTCAATTTTTTGTTTGTTTAGACTACATTACATGTTTTACAAGAATTACGCAGAATAGTCCCGGATAAAAATATAACTGATGAGCAAGCACTAGACGATGAATATTGGAAAAACGAAGCCGAATCTATAGCTTGTTTTCTTACAGATGAACAAATGGTAACATCTTATTTATTTATATTTTTGATTAATATTAATTATAATCACCTTAAAAATATTAAGTCACTGGTTGTTTATTAGAAAAAAAGTTGTTGCCAAAAATTATGAAGAAAGTTACTTCAAAATTCAAAAGGTTCAAGAACAGGTCTTAATGAAATTTAGCATTTGATTTTTTTAATTAAAAAATTCAAAGATAACTTAATCCTTTGATCTTCTTAAAAGCGATAAAAGTTATGGATTAAACTAAATTGTCAGATCACTATGTCATACAAACGTATTACTTGATAAATCATCATGGTAGCTGCATGTTGTCTTTTTAATTAATTTTTCTAAATTATCTTTGTATTTTCTTCAAGTCTGTTCAGATTTATAGCTTATGCTGACGACGTTGCAATCATTGCAAGATCTTTTGCAGATTTGGAGAAAGCGTTTCGAGCTTTTGAACTGGCTACAAAAACTTTGCATCTAAACATAAACCTGGAAAAAAAGAAATATATACTTTCCTCAAGAAATATTTGTCAGGATACACCCAATATTACCTTACGAACTTACACTTTTGAATCTGTACTTAGTTTCAAATACTTAGGATCAGAAATTAATTGTCAAAATAATATTTTACATGGAAAAAAAAGAAAACAGAATTGTGTCTGCCAATAAGGCCTTTTATGGGTTAAGAAATCTGTTGAAATCACAGTTTATAAACAGAAAAACTAAAGCCTTGTTATATAAAACCTTTATTAGACCTGTTTTGGTCGATGGCTCTCAAACTTGGACTTTGGCAAGATCTGATGAAGTACGTTTATATATATATTTGGGTATATTTGAGCTGAAGATTTTAAGGGCTATTCTTGGAGGTGTTAGGGAAACTGATTGTTGGAGAATATTATACAACACAGATGCTATAAAGAACCAAATATTATAAATTTTATTAAGATCAATCGATTAAACTGGGCTACTCATGTATTTAGAATGAAGGATTTAAACCCTGCAAAAAGGCTCGTTTTGGCAAAGTCACAGGGACAAAGAGGAAGAGGACGACTAAATTTGCGATGGATAGAAGCAGTTGAAAAAGATTTTGCTGTACTAAAAGTTAAGAATTGGAGGACCCTTGTCACCCAGAGGAATGCATGGAAATCTCTACAAAGAAGACATTGGCCCTCCCTGGGCTGTCGTGCTATTGATGATGATGAAATTATCTTTAGGGGAAAGAATATCCTTTATAGTATATTTTACTGATAAAATAATCAACACGAAGGCGCTAATTTATGTAATGGCCATTTATATTTTTAATACAAAGATTTAATTTCCCATTTAAAATATTCTTATTGTAATATTTATTAAAAAGCATATTATTCAATATAATGTTTTTCTTTCTGCAGGAAGGTATAAGAGTGATTGATTTGGAGCCTTATGTGGAAGTGAGTATAGTTGATCATGTGCCCCCTCTTTGTATAAACTCATTAGTTAATAAAATCAATAATATATTGTAACGTCTCGGCCTATACTAGACCTATAACGGCTTCAAAAAGAGGACCACTTTCATGATCGTAGGAAAACTTTAATTTTTATTTACAAACATTAAATATGTATACAGAACTCCTATTTATATAAAAAATAAAAAAATCAAAGATAATTTGATTCACAAGTGCAGTTCACTCCAAGGCTGGAGATTTTCAGAGTTCTCGACTCTACGTCGAATTTAATTGCCTGATTTGCGGCAGACCTTAATTATCACACGGCGGGATACACAAAACCACAAGGGGCTCACTTTGAAACAGGCGGACACTTCGGCCTGTTCTGTCATTTCAGAGTAAAGAGAAAATAACACTCTTTGTCGACTCGACACAGAACTCTCCTTTCTTCACCAAAAACCTCCCTTTAAGATAATCCGTCAAGGGGGGACAGCTTCCTCACTTCTCGTTGGAGTAGACATTTCTCAGCCCATGGTCTATCACTAATCACGATGCAACAACTCATGGTGTAGTCCATCTTTCATCTGTAATTGTTTCGACCTATTGGGTTCACAGACAATCGCTAATTTCTTGAGGTCTCATTATCCATGGCACTGAATATCCGCTATCTGATGTGAGTGACAGGTTGTTCTCATTAGAACAAAACACTAATTGCATGTAGTATAAATATCCATGACACTGCTTAACCTCTGTCAAATTTGAGTGATAGTTTGTATTTTGTCAAAGAATATACATTCCTCTCTCCTGTGAAAGAAATGCCGTAATTCTTCCAGTGGTAAAACTGCTACAATAATATCAATTACCGAAGAAGCGATTCTCGACGCGCTTCGATTTGGAAAGAGGCCGGGACCCGGTTTTATCCCAGTAACCTCAAGGAAAGACACCGTTATGGTGGTTCTGGAGTTCTTGTCTGGGGGAGGCATTTTGCTGAACGGGCGAACTGAGCTCCACGTTTTCGACAGAGGGTTTGTAACCGGGATCGCTATTGTGAGGAGGTACTCCTTCCCCATGTGCGTCTGTTCTGAGGTGCCATTGGCCCAGACTTCATTTTTTATGGATGACAATGCACGGCCACATCGGACCTGTCGCTTAAGTTTTGCTCACCAGTGTATTTAATAAATTTAAATACTATATTTTTACGACTAGAGTGAATAAATAATCAGTCATAGGAAAAGTTTTCTTTACATTTGATCAATAATCTTTTTTCATGAAAGCAAATCTGCAAGACTTTTAACTACATTTAGAGAAAAGCTAGACCGACACGTGACTCAGTGGCAACGCGCTCCACTGGTGAGGATTAGAGCGGAGGTCCAATCCGCTGCCGGTTTTGTTGTAGACACTGTTTTTCAAAACACGAAGGGACTCGATGGCGTTTGTGATGTTCAACACCTTGTCTCGTTCATCGGACTACCTGGTGGGAATTCTCCGGTTTTTTTTCTCACATACGATACTAAAATGTATTATAGTCCTCCCGGTAGATATTGCCCTTCTTCTTAAGCATCACGGAGCCATGTCAGACTTCTGCCTGCGGGTGCTCCATCATAACAGAAGCTGCCCCTCCTTTTAATGAGATCACACGGGTTTTTGGACTCGGTCTAGATGTTCTGCCTACCAAGTGGGATAAGGGAAAAAAAAATAGAGAAAGATTAGATATATCTGAATCTTATTGATTCCCAATATTTCTTCTCAATTTTATATATAAATTCTATCAACTGAAAGTTCATCGTATTATTGTTGATTTGAGTAACAATTAAAATAAATAATAAATTTATATGCTTATAGTTGTTGAGCCGTTTTCATGAGTGTTTTATAAGTTATCATTGCATGTTACTATAAAGAGACACTTTCGATTTGTAAATACATATTTACATATTTCCTTAAGTCAGTAATCACAGAGCAAAGAACTTATCATTTAATTATTGAAAATAAGCTAATTAATCTTTAACTCTAAATTATTTTTTTCTCGTGTTTTTAGAAAGTATGTGATGAAGATTACGAAGATAGACAAGAGTGTGAAAGATTGGCCGAGGCTTCTGTAAGAAATTCGTTTCATTCCTTTGCTTTTCTTAAAAGATATCAATAAGATATTCATTTCTTTGCTTTTGCTTTTCTTAAAAGATATCAATAAGATATTCATTTCTTTGCTTTGCTTTTCTTAAAAGATATCAATAAGATATTAATTTTTTGCTTTGCTTTTCTTAAAAGATATCAATAAGATATTCATTTCTTTGCTTTGCTTTTCTTAAAAGATATCAATAAGATATTCATTTCTTTGCTTTGCTTTTCTTAAAAGATATCAATAAGATATTCATTTCTTTGCTTTGCTTTTCTTAAAAGGTATCAATAAGATATTCATTTCTTTACTTCCCTTAAAAGATATCAACAACTACATCATTCCGATATTGTAAAATAATTTATTTTTATTAATGAGATTGATTGCAAACAATTTTTAAAAGTGTACTAGTGTGAGTACGGGCCACAAGTACAGCGACAGATTGTAACTGGGTGTGGTTGAGTTGCGATACTTGAGGCACAGGTTGAGAACTCACAGCTTTATTTAAACCACACAACTAGTAGCATAAAATATTTAACACATTCTAAAGACAGATAATTATAGATTAGTGGAAGGACTCGGTTTAAATTAAAGTAAAGCAATTTAATATAATTTTAGAACTTTTTGATTCCAACTTATAACTAGGGAACAATGTTATAAAATCTAAATTTTTTCATTTTATTTTTTTAATGAAGCTTAATGATAAATTATTTTTGCTATTTAATGCATTATATATTTAAAAAAAAAAACGTATATATATTATAAATGCATGCGTATGTATTATATTATAAATTATTATGCATTATATATTATAAATGTTAAAAATTCTCAGTTGTCGGGATATTGCTTATAATTTTTACAGATACTTTGTTTTTAAGCGTCCTTTAGAAATGTTTTTTTGAATTCAATTTTTTAAAATATAAGTTTTAATAATAATGAAATTATCCATAATTTTTTTCTTGTTAATTTACAATAAAAAAAATTTCAAATTTTATTCATAGTTTTCATTTAGCTCAATCCTGCGTATTAATATCCCTCGAAACTTTTACCCGTAGAGGAAGTCTATTTCACGCATCCTGTGCGTACCTGAGTATAGAGTTTTCGGCTTAGAAGTAGAATGCTTCCTCGAATCTATAAGTATCTGTCTTTAAATGTGTTAAATATTGTATGTCTCTAATTGTATATGTGTGGTGTTTGTGCATATGTAAATAAAGCCGTGAGTTCAATATTTGAGTGTGTTTTCAATATTTGTAATATAAATTTAAGTATGCATTTATAAATTATTTTTCTTTCCCAGTTTTATTGCTTTTCAGCTTCATAAATCTTTTATCCCTATTGCTGAATTTTCTATTTATTTTAATTTCTTGTGTAAAAAAAAATGAATTTTATTAATTATTTTCTTTCTTACAATTTAGGAGCAGTCCCAAGTAATGTTCAGTAATTATAAAGAACAATGCATGGAATTAAAGGCAAAAAAAAAGAAGAAGAAAAATTAAAATCAAATTAAAAATTATATTGTTTCTACATTATGTTCTAACGGTTTTCTTGCAAAAATAGTTTTTGAAAAAAATGTGTCTACTATTTCAGTTACATTTTTAAAGAATTAAAATATTGCTTATAATGTGTGTTGTTATACTGCTTATAATGTAATAATATTAATATCTTGCTGTATGTTTTTATTTTAAATAAAGTTAATATTATTTCTGCATGTTTTCCGTTAATTGAGGAATTATATTATTAAGCATAAAAAAAAAATGTCACCACGTCAATCCATGTCTAAAAAGGACAATATATCAAAAATGTCAAATTAAACGCTAAAATTATTTTTATAACAAAATTTAAAATTTAGTAGTACAGTTTTTAAAATATCAGAATGCAGAATTCTATTCAAGACACTGTTTACTAATATAATTTTGGGAATCCAGTATAGAATTTAAAACTGAATTTGAAAATCGATAGCGAAATAAAAATTATTGTGTAATACTTTCAGCTATTTAATACACTTACTTTTGCACATAGTTTATTTTATATAGAGAGTTCTTAGCTTAAGTTATACTTCGCATATTTAAATAATATGTTTATAATTCTGGTGACTAATTAGATATCCTTTGCTTTTAAAGAAACAAATTCTTAATATTTTATTAAATAATAAACCATAAATTAAACTATATATGAATGAAATAACATAATATTATAAAATCAAAATTATTGATTATTTAGGATTATTTTGCATAACAAATTATTAATATATTAAAATCATATGTCGTTAATATGACTATTTAAAAGTTATATTCTTCCCCAGTTTATATACTACTGTGCCCAAAAAGTAAGACCAATTATTTTTTTTTTTTCAAACACTCCTTATTTATTCTTCCAAATTTATTTCATCGCCTTCAAAGTAATCCCCTCCGGACACAATGCACTTATGGCAACGTTTTTTCCAAACTTCAATGCATGCTAAAAAGTCATCGGCCGGATGACCTTCAAAGCGCGTGCCAATTTACGTTGAATCTCTTCAATCGACTCAAAACGGTATCCCCGGAGTGGTCTTTTGAGTTTAGAGAATAGCCCGAAGTCGCACGGTGCTAAATCAGGCGAATGCGATGGTTGTGGAACGATATGGGGTTTCATTTTTGGCGCAAAAAGTGACGAAAATCAATGCAGTGTGATCTGGCGTATTATCGTGATGCAAAAACAAAGAATTGTTTTTCCATAAATGTAGCCTCTTTTACGAATAGCTTCACGCAAACGACGCATAACACTGAAATAATATTCCGTGTTGACAGTTTGGCCCGGCGGAAGGAATTCATAATGCACCACACCACGGTAATCAAAGAAAACAGTCAACATGACCTTGATTTTTGAGCGACTTTGGCGTGTTCTTTTCAGACTTGCTTCACCTTTGTCACGATATTCGCTAGATTGATCGGTTTTTTTTTTTCTGGGTCGTAACCATAAATCCAAGTAACATCTCCAGTAATGATGCATTTCAACTTCTCCCTGATAGTCAGAAAGCATTGTTTCATACACTTCAACACGGCGATGTTTTTCCAAAAATTCAGTGTTTTTGGTACCAATCAAAATTTGACGCATTTGAGGCCCAAACCATCTTTGAAAATGGAATTGACCGACCCTTTTTTGAAATTCCAACATCATCAGTAAGGTCTCTAATTGCAAATCGACGATTTGTAAGCACCAAATCTTTATTTTTTGGACGTGAGCTTCTTCGATTGAGGTTGAGGGTTGACCAGAGCGCTCTTCATCTTCAACGCGTTCTCTGCCTTCTTTGAATTATTTATACCACTTGTAAACATTACTTTCCGATATAGTTTGCTCACCGAATGTCTTCTGCAACATTCCATACATTTCGCACACGAATATTCATTCCACAAACAAAATTTACTAAAGTTCTTTGATCAATTAAACCAGATATTTTAAAACTAGCCGAAATGACTTTTAGAATCTCACAAAGACAAGCGTAACTTAAACACTGATGAATATTTTGCGTGAAAATTCACACAGATTTCTAGGACAGTGCCAACAACCTAAAAAAAATGAAAAAAATTGAAATTCCATATGCCCAGGAAATTTAAATTGAAAATTGGTTTTGTTTTTTTAGCACAAAAGTATATATATAACAGTTGGGCTGACATGTTCGTAGGCTGACACATAGATGGCGCAACTAGTATTAAATCCATGTGATTTTTTTGTTAGCCCTAACCTTCAAAAGACGCGTGTATAAATTTGACAGCTGTTGCACTATTAGTATGTGAGTTATAGCATTTTTAGTGAAGCAACTTTTGTTTGTTTGAAAAAATGGATAAAAAAGGAATTTCGTGTGTTAATTAAAGCATTGTTTTTTGGAGAAAAAAAGTACTATTGAAGCCAAGGCTTGGCTTGATAAACATTATTCGGACATTTCACCAGGAAAATCAACCGTAGAGAAGTGGTTTGCTAAATTTAAACGAGGTGAAATGAGCACCGAGGATGATGCACGCAGTGGACGCCCCAAAGAGGCTGTTACCGACGAAAACATTAAAAAAGTACACAAAAATAATTTCTGATAACCGTAAAGGGAAGTTGATTGAGATAGCTGAGACCCTAAAGATATCAAAGGAACGTATTGGACATATCGTGAATGAATATTTGGATATGCGAAAGCTCTGTTCAAAGTGGATGCCGCGCAGAGCTCACAATCGACCCAAAACAACAACGAATTGATGATTCTAAGCAGTGTTTGAGCTGTTCAATCGTAATAAACCCGAATTTTTGCGTCGATATGTGACAATGGATTAAAGATGGCTCCATCGTTTCACACCGGAGTCCAATCGACAGTCAGCGTAGTGGACTGCACGATGATGAACACTAAAAATGCTATAACTCACATACTAATAGTGCAAAAGCTGTCAAATTTATACACGTGTCTTTTGAAGGTTAGGGCTAACTAAAAATCATATGGATTTAATACTAGTAGCGCCACCTATGTGTTAGCCTACGAACTTTTCCGTCCACCTGTTATATAATATATGCAGAGTTCAGTTTGAGAGAAATTGTATGAATTTTACTTCAATCAAATCATCACGTCCTGCCATCTGTGGTTACTATTTAAAGTTGACAAAATCCTACTTCAATTATTTTCAGTTTTTAATTATTTTTTTCCACTTGATTAAACGTTATTTTATGTAAAAAAATTTTTTAACATTTTTATTATCTGCTTTTAGTTATAATTAGGCTTTATCAACAAATACAACATTACGATAAATATAATTTATTGCTTCACATTAAATTGATAATAAGCTGTACTATTATTTATTTTTGAACATTTAATATTTTTGATATTAGGTTCTATTGCACAAAAATGCTACATTGTTCTTCCACATGTTTGCTATTCAGCTTCAGGTGCGTCAAGCACTTTGACTCTATTAAAGCAACGTATGCTCGATCCTCGATGAACATACTTTTTCCTAGTATTATTGTTACAGTTGAAAAATCTATAGCTGTTTCTTGTATCTCTATTGATTAATTTTCTTATGTTTCCCACTGTTTTCTTAGAAACACTATCATACATCTGCGCATTTACTAAATAAAAATTAACTCTTTTTTGACTGGAATTCTAAAAATACTTTAGATATCTTTCACAACAAGTACATTAATCTGAATTCAATTGTTTCAGATTATTTTAACAGTTTGCAGAAAATCTAATGATTTTTAGATCGGTCGATTTTGGTAAAATAACTTTGGGAACGTTCAGAATATTTTAAATCACTTATTAAAAAATGAAATAAATAATTACATTACGTATTGTTGTAAAAAGTGTCTTTCATTTTTATTACTTGCAATATAAAATTGTAGTTATTTAACTTGTTTGTTTCCACAAAACTACATGATAAATTATTTTTCTTTTTAGTTCATTAGTTATTTTATGCTTTTCATTGCATATTTTATAAAAAAAAAAAAATTAACATCTTTTATTCATATATTTTTTATCATTATATTTATTATATTTTACTCTAATAATCAAAATTAACATGTATATTACTTTTTTCAATTTTTCATTTTTTAATTTAAGTTGTCATCACAAGTGTTTTAATATAGTATCCCATGGCTTATAATGAATAAGATTCAAAACACTGAATTATCTAAAAACGTAATGCGACTTTTATGTGAACATATTTTATTGCTGCTATTTAAACTGCATTATCATGTGAAGAGCTCGCTCACTATCCTATACAATGGCTTTGTAAAAGCATTTAATGAATAGTATTGTACTTAAATATTATGTTATACAGCTGTATGGCTGTTGATTTAGGAAATCTGAGAATGAGTAACTAAAATTTTCTTTTGCAATAGAAATAGAAACAAATAGGAACAACGTAGTAACGCCACGCATTCCTCAATGAACATATGCGTGAGTTGTTTGATGTTCTCCAGTGGATATGATAATGATCTAAGACGTCTCCCAAAAACATCTCACATATGTACTATAGTATTTAAATCAGAGAAGTACACTGGCCAATTATTTTTTGAGATATCTTCTTTCATCTCTCCTAAACAACAAGAGTTTTTATGTGGCCTATCGTTATCGTTCGTAAAAACGAAGTCTATTAATGGTGCCTTAGAAAAACATATGGTCGAGGAGTACTTGCTGACAAAGCATAACAGTAAATGTCCATTTCCTTGATATTAGTGTGATAAAATAGTATCCCTATCTCTTTTCATGTAATTGATGTTGAGAATTGTGACATTGAAACGATTCTCCTGTGTGGAGAAGTAGTAACTCCATTGATAAAATATTTAGTCTTTGTTTTCCTTCATCAGTCTAAACGGTGCCGCAGACGATTAGCTGTTATTGGGATGCAGTTGATAGGCCACTTTTAGTGAACTATGCCCCATAAAAGTGACTTATCTGAAGTGTTTGGCCAGAATAAATTATGAAGTTTGTCTCCGTTGCCATATGCAAATGCTGAACAATGTTATCCGCTGTTATCCAATTAAATGCTTTTACAATATCTTTTAAATTATTTTTGGTATCAGCCTCTTCTTGTTTACATGATGATATATCGATCATCCGTTGACTTTGGTTTTCCTATAATCCATCAGCAGTCTTTTTTTACAGTTAAACTTGTGGTTTAGAAGGTTTTCTAAAGGCTTTTCATGGATTTGAAACGTACTGCCCCTCCTAAAGTTTTCCTGCCATTCTACCAACTACATCACAACCAAGAGCTCTGCAATCTTGTGAACTACATGTTGGAGGGAAGAGCGCGTATAACTACAAACAATCCAACCATGTCCCAACTTTGAAAACAAAATAGACATATATTGACGAGAACGTCAGGTTATTGAGACTCGGATTATAGAAACATTATTTTAATGTAAAATTCCTTACCCAAATAGTACAAATAATAATAAACATAATAATAATGTAAATAATTAATGAAATTACTACTAATAAAAATATAAACAAATAATGAAATAAAAATAAATAATAAATGAAATTACAGAGCTTAAAATGAACATGAATATCCATTTTTAGAACAATTGATCAACAATTGATTTTTTTGCCAGAAATCAGAGTATTTTATCATACTCGAAAGATTACTGGGTGTAATGAACATATCCTATTTTGTGTTGAGGTGAAATCTGCATCATTTTCCATAAAAAAGAATGTGCTGCAACTTTATTAAACATATACTTTCGATTTCATAAATCAATCTCTTTTAAATTATTCCGAAGATTGTCGCAGCTTCTTAGCAGTAATCGATAATTGTATGATAAACTGATGGAATGATTTCTTCAAATTTTTCAATGAATGCCTTTCCTCTACAGTTATAAAAAGCCTAATAAAAATTAACAAAAACCTTATAAAAATAAAGTACAGTTTAAATTCTGTTTTAAATTAATACTGTCAATATTGTTATTATAAATATCATTATTCTCAATTTCTTAGTGGATATTGTAAGACTATATTAACTTACATTCTCTCAAAACAATTAAAAAACATTGTTAAATATACGAATATAAGAGAGACGATCATCAAGGAATATCCTTAAAGATAAAATCTTATCCATTATCATAAAAGATTAATGATAATATATTATTATAATTGCTGTATGACTTAAATGCAAAAAATAAAAAAAAAAAAATACCAAACATTTCTAAATAACTTTGTAAAAGGAAACTAATACGTGTACTTTTTTTGGGGGACAAGTTACAATATCTTCAGTAAAATTTTCTAGACAAGATGTTAATGACATAATAATGATTAAGGTCGTTAAATTTTTTTTTTTTTTTTTTTTTTGAAATGACACAAATGCAAACAACTTTACAACTTTTTCATACGATAAATTTAAATTTTCAGTGAACCATTGTTAAAAAAATAATGTGAAAAACTTTGTTAGATGCGATTAATACACCCAATTTTAAATTATAAATTTTTCCTAATTATCAGTCAAATTTCGTTGTGTTAAAATTCTGTTTTTTGTTATTATCAAATACATCATGCAAAAATTTTCTTCATTTGAAACTTTCAACATTAAGGAATTCTAAGAATCAATTCATTAATTTTTCAGAAAAAAATAAAATTATGAAAAATGTGATGAGATTCAATGTTAGTTTAATTTTAAAAAGTTAAAATCCTTTAATTTTCTTTTTCTACAACGGTAGTATAACAAGATAACGGTAACCGTAATTGGAATAAAGAAAATAAATAAAGGCTTTTTTTAATCTTGTTGGGTATCTCGCAAGATAGGGAAAAATGTAACTTCGTTGAAACGAAGATAATGAAATACTTTTTTTTTTAATTTGCTATGTTTTAAAATATATTAAAATCATGATTTAAGCACTATAAAGGTTTGCGGACGAACTCGCAGTAAATATAAGCGACAAATTATCACTGGAAAATGTAGAGAGGGTAAATAGGTTAGATGTTGTTGTTTTTCTTTCTGTTCACGTCAATAGTGTAGATGGTTTTTGGATTGTTTGTTTCTGAGTCAGCTGTCTGAAATGTTCAAGAGGCAAAATTCACGCAGATTTTTGTGCCATAAGTTAAACAACAACAAAGTTGCTTTAACAAATACACATTATCCTATTGAACTATGGTTGATATCTATATCATATTATTTTTGATATAAAATTTCTTAATAGTGGGTTGTTATTTCAATTTTTCTTATTAGATAACAAATTATTAATTATTTACATATATATAATTAGTGTAACCAGCTGGAAAATCTTTTATTTGTTGTCATTTCCCTGTTAATCATGAAAAGGCATTTTAACAATACATATAAATTGTTCAGTATTATTATACATTATTAATATAACTGATAGGTAATTATGATGTCAAATATATGATGCTTAAATTACAAGGTTATTTTTATAATTTAAATATATTTCTGATTAGTGAAAGTAAAAGGAAGTAGGGTAGGGAGGGACATTTCATTTAAAGTATTGTGAATTTAATTTCATCATGGTTGAAATAGTGAATATGACCCTTAATGTATACATTTTTTCTTTAGATAACCAGTACTGTATTAGACATTGTACATTACAATAGTTTGTAACAATTTTAAAAGTTAGAATTCATTTTTTAACTCTAGTGAAAGTAAATATGTAAATCATATTTTTTTTTTCCATAAAAATTATTTAAGAAAGCAAAGTGTTTTGATTTTTTACCATTTCTATTCTCCTATCCTAAATTAAAAATGATTAACTGATTTGGAGATATAATCATAAAACATTAGCTTTTTACTATCTGCAAATTACCAAACTTTTAATTTAACATGTTTTCCTGGACATCTGTACATGCATAACTACATGCCAGCATTTTTTTTTGCTGTCATTGGCAAATATCAATCAAGTGTTGCTTTTTGTAGAAATAAAAAAGTATTTAATATAAAAAGCATTAAATGTAAAAAGAGTATTGAAATGTGGCTTTGGGAATGCTAATATGAGTGATCACTCATTAATTTTTATAATTTAATACAAGCAAACAGTCATGCATATGTAATTAATATCTTGGGATGTTTCTTGTATATTTAAAAATATTCAATTGTTAATAAAAATTTTAAACACTGATTTCTTTTACAATAATTTTTGTCAATCGTCATTTTCCTTAAACTTTAAAAACTTCCTGAAATGTTGTGAAAATAGGAAAGATAATGTATTATTTTTTAACAAAATTAAACACGTAAATGACATAAATAAAAATTTGACTATTAAATAATTTAAAAAATTTAGAAGTTTTTGAAAAGTTTTATCGAAGGATAAAGTGTATGGCGACTTTAATTTCTAAGCAAAGTTTGTAGGATATTGTTAGATATTTACTGATTAAAGAAAAATGTTAATCACATCATTTTTCAATATATAGTATTTCAAAACATTATTCTAAACATGCATTAATTTTAGAATAAAGATAAAACGGCTAATACGCAAAAGAATTATATATTTGCTTTAGAAGAATTATTTATATGCAGTGAAAAACTACAAATAAACCTTTATTTTCGACAGTGCACAAAAAACATATCTTCCATCAGAAACTGGAGAAGCATGCCAGATTGATCAACAGTCAAATGGGTGAGGTTTAAAGTATTTGTTTTTCTTTAAATAGCATAGGAATTAATTGAAATTAAGATATTAAAAATGAAACACTTAAATAAGCAACATTTGTTAAAAATAATTCAATTTTAATAAACATATACAAATATTCAATTTTCATATGTAACATCTTTTATAGAACTCTATTCTTAGCTGTTTCAGAATTATTAATTCCATTTTTATCATTGCTAGGGATATCCTTATAAATTTTAATAAAATAGAATATATCTTCATATTGATATGTTTTAATAAACACTCATAGAACCAGCAAGAACTTCATTATTATGCTGGTTCTAGGAGTGTTATTTCCTTTTATATTAAACAAATGTGTTCCATTCGCTATTATCCACCTATCTTAGTCATAAATGGCATGGAATCAAATTTATTTAGCATTAAAAAATTATTAGATTAGATTAATATTTAGATTATTAAAAATTATTAGTAGTTCTGTATATTAAATTAATTAATATTGTATTTTTACTTTATATATATATATATATATATATATTCCTTTAGCATGCCTATATCCTGTAGTATAGAATAAATTTTTGAAACACAGACCAATCAAATTGTTATAAAAAATGGATAATTTTTTTCAGTAAATAAAATTTTTAGAAATGATTTGTAAATTTTCCAATTTTGGAAATCATTACTGCTAATATTTTCTAAGTTTATTTTCCAGTAGACTTTCTAGCACTCTAATGACTATAGATAACAAGAATATATAAGAACTTGACAATATTGTACCTAAAAATAACTTTTAAATATCATAAAGTACTCGGTTTATATATATATATATATAAACCTATTGCTATATTTAAAGTTAATATCATAAAAAGTACTCGGTTTTATATATATATATATAAACCGAGTACTTTATGATATTTCAAATACTAAAAAATGGGAGGCACTCAATTCTTAGTTAATTTTATAATATTGTGCTTAGGCATTATTGACTTTTTTTTTTTTTTTTTTTGCTTCAGCTGCTAGAAAGTGAAAGTTTAATACCAAATACCTTCAAAACTTATATAACATTCTGTTTTGGAAAAAAAAAATTTACTTAGAAGTTGTATCATATATTAAGTTGGTGACTATAGACTAAAAAGTGTTTGTTTTTGTATAGAAAAGTGAAATATGTTTTCATTAATTATTTTTGCTTTTGATACGCATAATAGTTAATTGAAAATAATAAAACTACTTTTATGTAAAAAAAAAAAAAAAAAAAACTATTTATATATCATTTTACAAAAAATAAGCATGAAGATTCTAAATTTTTCTTAAATAATGAAAAAAAAATGTAAAGCAAGAAAATTTTCCTACTTTCAAATAAAATACATAAATGATTTTTTATTTGTCAAAATAAATAAATAATATTAAATATAAAAAAGTAATAATAAATATACACATAAATAAACAGAGCACAACCAACCATAATCCAGCCATCTCAAAATTTCACTTAGGTTCTTTTATACCAAATATACATATGATTAAATTTTCACAGATGAATGTTAATTTTAATCATAGTATACATTTTTTGCCTCACAAGTGGCACCATATAAAATAGATGTTAATTGTAGGCAATTTATCTTTTCTCAGTGTTAAAATCGCAGTTTGCAGCAGATATAATCAATAATGCCATTAAAACATTATAAAAGATCTTTGGCCAGTTGGACAACTTTTTTATTGGCCTTCTATAGTTTGAATGCATGAAGCTGTTTACTTTTACTTATCAATAGGCTATCATTCTGCATGTGTAAAAGTGCTACATCAATGGTTTTGCTGCAAGAAACTCGCCAGCAAAATCAAGGCTATAGTTGATTAAGGTGCATGAGTGTGAGGTAAGATTGGATGAGCATGTGACAAATTCAGGTTGTACCAATGGTCTAGTATGCTACAGTCTCATTTGTGTTACAAAGCTTCTATCTCATTGCACTTCGCAGAGCTGGGGTTGTGTTCATGTGATGCTTTAAAGCTTCTGTCCCTAATCACCAACATGAACAAAGCTATCTAGAATGGTGCTTTGCTTATCATGGTTGCCATATCAATCATTGAGATTCATGAGAAATTCCACTTCAGTTTTAAAAATATGACCATCGGAAAATGTTGGGTCATCTCTTTCAAACAAACTTTGTGTGCAGAAGCAGTCCCTCGTGGGATACTATCTCCTGTGACAGCAGTATGTACTTGGTTATCTTGTTTACAACTGTAACCAAATGGTGTGTTGATGTCATTACTTTAGCTGCTTACTTTGCCTCTATTTAGCTGCTTACTTTGCCTGGAGGCATTTTCAATTAGATTACAGCCCCATATGTTCTTATATTGCTGCACTATTATCCTTAACTAACAAGATCATCATACTTAGTCAAATAGCTTGTCATCATTAGTTAGCAAGATCACCTTTAATATTTTGTTAATTGAACACAGATGTACATTGTAGGCCACCAGATTGCAGCATCACGAAATGTGCAGATCTGGGGCAACAATTCAAAAATGTAGAGTAGAATGAGATTAGTAATGTTTATCACTCCGTACTTAGACGTATGCAAAGTATATATGCATTATTGTTGGGGAGTTTTTCATTAATTACTGTTTTGTACATTTAATGTCCAATTGTTACCATTGTACAATTTCTCATACTTTTCTTACAGCATTGAATTTGTAATCATTTCAGTACCTGTATTTCAGCTTTATACATATTTAATTTCAATAAAAATAATTACTTTTTTTCATTATGCTAAAGTTAAAAAAAGTGCATATGCTGGGTAAAAATAAAATTGTTTTTGTTCTTAAATTATCATTTCAAAATCATAGTTGAACATTGTGTATTCTTTATGTTATATTTAACAGCTAGAAATCCTACTAATGCCTCAATTATTTTGCTTAGGGGAATAAAACCTTTTTTTTTTTTTTTTTTTTTTTTCATAAATATCATTTTGTTTGTGTTATTGAATATTATATAAAGGTCTTTTTGCATTGTAATAAAATGGGCTATTAAAAAAGAAGTCTTTATAAGTAATGTAAATGTAAAATTTAAAAGTAAATCTTTAAAAATAGTACCATCCTTGCATTTAAATAATAAAAGTAGTTTTTGAGAAGAGGAACTGTAATTGCAATTTTAAAATTTAAAACAAAAATGCAAATGTATACCATGAAAATGCTTATTTTATTTTTCTCTATTTTTTAAATTATTATTAGTGCACCCAGAAAAAAATAACTCAATACAATAATAAGATAATTTATCCCTTAGATTTATTTTAATTATTATTTTTTTTCTGTTTGCAATTAATTACAAGTGCTTATGTTTATTTTGAAAATATTTTTATGCTTCTTGCTATATTAAGCTTTTAAAAAAAACATTTAATCTACTGTATTTACACCGGTTCTATAAAAAAAAATCTATTTAAAAATATTGCACTTTGATGATTATTTATAAAAAATTGAGTTTCAAGGTTTCTTTCAAATTTTTTTTTTTTTTTTTATTTATTCAAACATTTTTCATTCTTTTTTAAACATGATTTCTTCTTTATCTAGATAAATTTTGAGTTTATAATAATAATAAACATTTCTGCTGAACATAAGAAATGTTGTTTTTGTAGTTCAGTTATATATTTGAAACTAATGAAAATCAGATCATGGTTAAATAAACTTTTACTATAATTTTTCTCATCATAATATTGTTTGATTTATAATGAATTTCTTCAGAATAAGTTCTGTTGCATGTCAAACTTTTATTCATTGTTGAATAAATTCTTAGAAGTTTTCGTAACTAAATTTGTAAAATATGTATATAAAGGCTCAAGAAGTTATTAAAGTTTTATAAGATAGGTTTTTAAGAAAAATTATTATAAAATATTCTGTTAAATAATCTTAAATTTATTAAATAATTTTCATTATTGTGATAAAATTGAAAATTTTGTGGAGTATTATTATAAACACCTAGTGCTTTAATACTTCATACTTTATTTAGCCTTTTTTTTTCAGACATGTAACATACTTTTATAAAATTTCAAAAATTATTTCCGCATGTATGAAACTTTATTAAATTCGCAATTAGCTTAATAAATTAGAGGTTAAATTTTTTTTTATTTTTGCATTAAATCATAATTGGAGTTTTTTTAAATTAAACAAAAGATTTCTTATACACTTATCTGTTTATTATTAAATTTGATCAAATACATGACCCGTTATATACATTTTTAATTATTAATTATACATTGTTTTTTTATAGGCATACCAAAGAATTTTTTGTCTTAAACCAGTTTTATAATTTGCTATAGTTAAATTTTATGCTTGTTCTAAACCAGTAAAAAAGCATTCTGTACAACATGGAGGCAGCTATTGGTGTTATCATGAGAGTTCCTGGACTGTTCCTTATTGATTATTGGTGGCAACAAGATGATTACAAAACTTTACCTCATTCTATGGATTTGGGTGAAATTTTGAATAGTGTTGCTACTAATTTAGGTAAATTCCACTTATCTTTTACTTGATACTTGAAAAAATGTATGAAATTTATAACATATTCATTTAATTCTGAATTTATTTAGCTATTTCTGATTCATGTTAGATTAATTAGTTCATGCTAGATTTAGTTGTTTTGAATTATCTACCATTTTCATGGGATATTAAAATCTTGAAATGTAAAATGCTAACCAATTAAAAAGCTTATTCTTTTATTTCATTCTCTCACATTCCCATGGCCACTTTTAATTCAGCTTTATTTAACAGCAATCATATGAATTAGACTTAGATGCAAACTATTTCAATGAAAAAATTAGTTCATTTTCCTGTGCATTTTAATTTTCAGTTCCTTGTTCATTTTTAAAGTTGTTTGCTTTCTTTTTTAAAAAAAAAAATATTGAATAATCATTATTGTTATCTTTAATTAAAGTGAAAAATTAAATTGCTTAGTTCTAATTCTATTTTAGTATTAATCATTGTATTAAATATTTCCTTTCTAAAATTTTAGTCAGGAATTCAATTCCATATACCTGATCTTTTTTGAATCTGAATACAATGAACCCTGTTATTGATGCAAAAATATAAACTTCATAAAGGTTTTAAAGCAAATTTTAAAAATAGGTCAAAATATATTATTATAGTCTGAATATGAAAAATTTGTTATAATTTTCTTTTTCCCTTGGTAAAAAAAAAAAAAAAAAAAAATTTCTTTTACCTCTTTTTTTTTTTTTTTTTTTTTTTTCCCCCTACAAAGTTGAAAAATCAATTATATATTTTGTATGTTCATTTTTTTAATTAAGTCTTTGAGTGTCCAGCTTTCTTTCTTAAATAAAAAGAAAAATATATCTGAATTTATGACCAAAAGACAGTTTCTTTTTTTCTTTTAAATTTAATGCGGTGCAAAATTAACTAGTATGCTTTGTTTTCGATTTCAATTATTGTTGTTTACTTGAACAAATTTCCTCTAATTGAAAAAAGGGAGTACATGTATATTTCATCTTAAAAGTTATTTCTGCTTTCTAATTCTTCTTATGAAACAGAAATAATCCAAAAATAAGTAATTTACATTTAGCAAAGTCAAACTCAATAAATTTCATATTTCTTTTTCAGTTCTTCTTCATGGCTTTCTACTGTTGTTGCTACCATTACGACATGTGAAGGCATTGTATACACATTTTGTTAGTGCATCTATTATATTAAGCAGCCATATTGTGTCAAGCTACTATATTGATATGGAAATTAATAAACTAAAAAAAGACATTGACGATTCTTATTTTCTGAATAAACAAATTGCAATGTTTGTGTTTCATGGATGTCTAGGTGGTCTGGTCACTTTTTTGTTAAAAGGTCCTTGGATATTTTCATATCCAGTATTTTCAGTATATGTAATTCCCGTAATTGCACGAATGGCAGACTTGCCAGCTGATACTCTTCCATTCTTTCAAAATTTTTGTGATGCCATTACGGGATTTAATGTATTTCTGTATATCACTTACCAAATTCCAACCATTGTGGATTGTGCCAAATTAGCCTACATGGATGCTCTTACTGTCACAGAAGTTGATGGGTTAGGAACTTTTTTTATCTTACTATGGAATAAATTATTTGTACCTACCCATTTTGCTTTATTCTGGCTGATAGAATTCTTTATTAAACTTATCGGAAGTATATACCAAGTTGAGTGGTTAGCTTGGGGAGATGAGTGGTATTTAATTTTGTTGACTACTATTAGTTCTATATGTGCCAGTCCTGTAACCCTTGTTGCTACTTCTGTTAGTGTATCGTATTTGTCTTTTTTTATCTTATGTTCCACTCGAGCATATCTTCAAGGGTTCTCTGCATTTTTCCATGATAATCCTATGCACAGTGGATGGACTGAAGGTCTCACACTTATCTTGCTTTCAATTCAAACAGGATTGATGGAAATGAAAATGCCCTCTCGCATGGCAGTGATGACAATCATTTTGTTCATAGTACTGTCTTCTTTATTTCAATCTATGTTAGAAATAGCTGAACCGGTGGTTTTGGCTCTTAGTGCTTCTAGAAGTCGAAGCCTTTTGCGACATTTTAGAGCTTTGAGTTTGTGTTTTGCCTTATTGATCTTCCCTTTGTATTTAACTCGGGTGTTATCAGCTGTATTTCCCATTGATTTTTGGATGATGGTTGTTCTATCTAGTTGCATGCTGACTTCCGTTCAAGTGCTCGATCTCCTTGTGGTACATTCTTTATTTTTATATGACTCTTTACGATTTGAACCATGGGAAAATTTAGATGAGATTGTGTACTATACTCGAGCTGTTACTAAAGTTATGGAATTCTTTGTAGCTATTTTTGTTGTTGGCATGGGTCTATGGGAGTCAACTTCTGGCAAGTGGAATTTGGTGAATGCTTCAATTTTGTTAATTCATTGCTATTTTAATGTCTGGCAACGTTTACAAAATGGATGGAAAAGTTTCTTGGTTAGAAGAGAGGCTGCAAAAAAAGCAAAATCTTTGCCATGTGCTACAGATGAACAACTTTCTGAGTTAGATGATGTGTGTTCCATCTGTTTTGGCTCCATGAAATCCGCATGTGTGACATCTTGTCAACATTTCTTCCATCGAACATGCCTACGGAAATGGCTTTATGTACAGGACAAATGTCCTCTTTGTCATAGTGTAGTTTCTGTACAAATTATTGATGACAAAAAATCAACTCAAGATAATCAACAAATTGTAGATGAAGATAATGTACAGCATAACCCTCCTGCTTAACGAAAAGTTGCCAACCTATTTTAATCCAACATTTTCTGTGCATATGTATATATAACAGAATATTAATGTTTAAAAATTTTCATTATTATAATGGAAAATGTGATAATTGTATATAAAATTGTAAATATCAGAAATTTAGCTTACTTTCAGATGAGCCTAGCCTTTAATTATATTATTTCTTTTTAATTATAGCAATATATTTTAACAAAAGTGATAATTTGTATTTTAGATGTTCTTAAAAAAGTTTGAAATTTTATTATAGATGTTTTTTACTTCTAATGTTTACATGTTTTACTTTATTTAGTTGATACTGTTAAAGAAGTAAAATATTTTATTTCTATTTTGTATTTACTATTTGTTTAGCTTCAAAAGAAGTTATTTTTACTTGGTTTTAAATGGTGTAGACTATTCATTTTCACCTTCATATGTTCATCACAACTTCCATTTATACATTTCTTTTATAACTTGTATATCTTGGTGTGTTACAATAAATATGTCAGATTTAAATTAAGTGCTTTTATTTTATATAGTGATTAACAATTAGTTTATGTGGTTATATTTCTATCTTTTGAGTGATTGTGTTCAAATGAAAATTGTTCTTGCCTTTTTAAGAGAATGAAAGTTCATTTTGATATAATCTTGAACATATTATTAAAAGCATTAAATTGTTGACCACTTGTATGCTTTTACAGCAACTCCTTCAAGGATAGGAATTCAGAGTTGATGTACATATAAAGAAAAATGTTGGAAAATGTGAATGTTAAATAAGTTCTTTAAATTTTAAATAATTTAATTAGTTCACTTAATACCAGACAATTTAAATAAATTATCTTTGCCTATCCTAAACTTTAGAAATAAAATGGTAAAATTTTTAAAAATATTTATTAAATAGAATGTTTTATTTTAAATTAAAATTGTCATCTGGTTTTCTAATGATTATATATAGATATTATCTATACTATCTATAGAATTATTTTTGTGAATATTACTTACACAGAAATAATGCATAATTTATTGCTGCATAAAAAAATCACCTTCCTACATGTCAACTACTTTTAAATATTTACAATGCATCTGTTGTCATAATTAGTTTATTGCTAAAATTTGTCATTATGTATTGAAATAAAATTTTAGATTTCAACTATTGTATATATGCTTTGCGATTATTTACTCAGTGAAATGATGAGATAGCACAAAGGCAATCATATTAAAAAATGTTTGTAATAACTGACATATTTTCATACAGAATTTTTTAATAAATGTGTATAGAAATAATCAACCTTATGAACTAAACACATTATAATAATTAATTTTATGATTAATGTGGATCAAAAAATCATATTACTGTTATAGTCGGTCATGTTAAAAAAAAAAAAAATTGTCACAATTGAAGGAAGGTAACAAGAAATCTGATAATAGTTTCACCAGCATCAGTAGTCACAGTACCTTTCCTGGGATTAAATCATCTGTTTTTCATGTATCATTTTAAAGTGTTTATAGGAATAATTATCATATTTGTCGCAGTCAGGTTTTTTTTTTATGATACGAAAAGAAACATGATCATAATAAACTTTTACTTATTGAAAAAATATCCTTGCTTATGAAAAGTTAATATTTATAGAAGCATAAAAGTACACAATTAAGGAAGTTTTTAAGAAATATAATAAATTTTGTCCTGATCAAGAGATAGTTAATGGAATGTACAACTATATTTAAAAAATTATTTCTCAGTTCAGTTTTTTTTTTTTTTTTTTTTTTTTATGTATCTGAATCTTTCCCTCTGTGAAATTAAGGATGAGGTCACCTAGCAAAGTGTTTAATTTCCCTAATGTTAGTGAATGTAAAATGAGGCTCATTAGTAATGATGACAATATTACTATTGATACATAATTATCTTCTACAAGCTTCAACACTATCATAAAATTCACATCACTAGAGATCCACATTTGCAACTGTAGCTGTGATCTATAATGTTGTCAATAATATAGAAAATTAAAAAAAAAAAAAAAAAATAAAAAATAGGGTTAATATAGAAATCATTTAATTAATGTAGAATTCATTGTATGCTATGAAATTATTTATTACTATTAGTTTTATTTATTAAAATTTTTTTTTTAAAAAAAGCATTTTTTTCTGTAATCATTTCAACTTTTTTTTTTTTTTTTTTTTTGTAACTATTCATAGTTACCACAGAAAATCTATAGAAGTTGGCATCTCTGCTAACTGCAAGAGGTGAAATTTTTAAAAGGTCAATTGCAAAATATTTTTGACAATTATCAAATCACTTTTAAATCAATTCGAAAATTTAAAAAAGTATGATTTAACATTTTCAAGTTAACTAATTTTAAATTAACTATTAAATATTCTGTAGTAACAAATTGACAATTTCTTTTATGAAAATGCAGTTATGTGAAAAGTTTTATTATTGCCATATCATTAATTTAGACTGGATGATTAATAGTTAGGATATAACTAAGATACTGTGATTATGAAACAGTTTTATATTGTTGGAAGATTAAAAAAAAAAAAAAAGAATTCTCATCTGTTATTTTTAAAAAATAAAGAATGAAATTAATTACTTTTGAAAAAATAATGAAAAATATATTACATAAATTGAATATAACTGAAGCAATGTAAAGCTCATTAGATGGTAAGATCAGGATTGGTAAAAAAAAAAAAAATAGCCCAATAATTAATTCTTAATACCAACAACTGATACACCACCAAGAAATTGAGATAAAATTTCCAAAATCAATCAATAGGAAAGATTTCATCTTTCAGAATAATGGCTGACCATACCTATCAAAAACTGGAAATTGGCTTAAGAAGCATTCACTGTATATGATGAAGGAAATGCAATTAAAAATTTCTGTACTTTTGCCCACAATTCACGGTAATGAACTTTGAAATCAGAATTCTTGGAATCCATTTCTGAATTTTACTTTTAACTCTTCGTTAGTTCTCTAGTAAACTCTTCTAGAGTTTACAAGTTTCTCTTTCAAATTTGATGATCCTGCAATTGTGAAAGCATCTAAAACAACTTGGTATATTCATATTTAAAATATCCTCACATCTCTCTTTAAAATCAGCATGAACGTCCGAGTGTCAAGAGGTAGTAAATAAAGCTTCCCGATTTATAGAGATTGCTGATAATGTGGGAAAATAGCTGGCTCACCTATACTTAAATTTTGTTTGAACAGAAGTTTTTCCTCAAAAGCAGCTATGACGTTTTTTTGTTTTAATTATATTTAACTTATCACTTTGTGATTGTAAATTCACTTCAATAAAAAAATTTTTTTAAAACTCTCAAATATGTGATGTAATCGGTTTTCCCACAGTTTGTCAACTCTATTTTCAAGGAAGTCCAATAATGAATCAAATAAATAAAAAATCGATTCTGACAAATACCTTTTGAGAATCAACAAACTTCTGTGTGCAGCACCAAGCGATTGCAATTTTTATTATGAAAATGGCCAAATAATCTGTCATCCAATGAATTTCTTCTAATTTTCTGCTTTTAATAAAGTATAGAGGGATATATACAGGCACTCATTCTGAATTTTTACAACCAAATGCTGATAACACACAGCGAATACATTTGACATTGCTTATTTCAAATATGCTATGAAAATCCTTAAGATGCTGCTATTGCTGGTGCATCATCAGTAAGAGCTGACAAAATATTACTAATAGGAATTTTCTCTTGAAAAAACTTATTCATGATATAAAATATCGATTCTCTTAATGCATTAGTTTCTAAATTTTTACTTTATGAATCGAATGTGTAAGAGTAGTGCTTCATTATTTGTTAGGTTTGATTAATTGAGTTGAATGGAAAGTTATTGCATAATGCTATTTCATCTATTCTTCTTTGCAATTAATTATTAGTTTTCTTAGATTAGAATTTTCTGATAAAAATATTTTTTATTATCTCTGCCAGCAATCTCTCGCCAATTACGTGCAATTTTCCCACTTGTGCAATTGATAATGAAATAGTATATGAAGCTTGTAGTCAATCATTTTGTTTAGAAGACGACGTAGAAAGATTTAATTTGTTTTTTCCTAGTCCTTGAAAATTGGATAGCTTGCATTTTATTCAAATGCTTTTATAGCAAATATTTTGTAAACTTTTGTCACAAGCTGTAATAAAACTAACCAACATAATTTTATAATGCTTATTAAGTATATAACCTTTCATCATATGCCCAAAGAAAAACAGCTACATGTACTGTGATATGTTTTCATGGATATTAAAAATAATAAAATAAGATTACTAATAAACAAGTTGACATGCTAACAAACATGAAATCCACATAATCGAAAAAATGCGAACATATAACTTTTACTCAAAATGTTTGTTATAATGCATACTTAAATATAAAAAAATAGTGCCATTCTCAATTACTGATGAGTGTATAGAAAATGTTCATTCTGAATGACAACATTTTTAACTGCATAGCAATCAATTTGTATTTGCGCATGTAATGTGGTGTGGTGTAAGCTACCAATTTAAAGATGAAAATAAGTTTTGTTCTTATTTGATAATGATGCATATTATAATGTTATAATAAAGCATTAGTAATATTTAAAAAAATTATACTGAAATTCAGCTTGATGTAACTTTGTTTCTTCTCCATAATCAAATTTAAGATAATTTGCATGATACATATTAAACACAGTATATCAGTTTTAAAATTGGCTTAGTTGGCAGGGTTAAATCCCTATAAATCTTCTGTTTTAAAGTAAATTCATTTGATTCTGTTAAAATGTTTTATTCCTTTATAATTTAAGAAATTAAGTTTTGTGGATTTAATTTTTTTTAAATATAAAAAAGACTTGTTTTGCCAATTTAAATGTAAGCTGGCTTCCTAAATCAATTGCTATTTTAAAACTGAAATTATGCTATAATAATTTTATTGATCAATTAAAATCACTGTCACACAAATTCTATAAAACAATATCAATGAAAATACAAATAGAATAATACTTGTGAAATATATTACAGAATCATACAATAAAATTTATCGGATTGTATGTTTCATTAACTCGCTCCTTGGAGCTTTTGTTACAGCAATCTTCTTTTTCTTAGGATCAACTGCAAAACAGTTCCATAATCTTAAAGTTTCATCAGCTCCAGCAGAAACTACAGTTGTTCCGTCAGGGCTCATTGCTAAATTTAAAACTCTTGATTTATGCCCTATTATTAAAGAATAAAATTTTTAATATAATGTGATAAAAACATTTTTATTTGTACTGATCACTTTGGTATGAACATAAGAAGAAAGGAACTACAAGAAATTTAAACAATTTTCTATTTTAACATTTCCTGCATAGAAATTTAAAATTAGATTTTAAAACAGACAATTAAGAGAAATTGTTTATAATTACAAATGGAAATTATCAAAATTTATAAAAAATAAAACTCACCAGTCAATTCACAGACTTTCACCATTGATGGATATTTCCAAATTATTAATTCATTGTTTTGAAAACCATGGCCTGATATAAGTTCTTTATATTCTTTAGACCAAAGAATGGCACAAACCTGAAAAGATTCATTCATTTTAGTTAATAAATTATAGTAATGACATTTTGTAATGATTTTAACTAAAATTATACTTTTTATAAGAACTAATCTACAGATACAGATTAATTATATTAAGAAATGTAATCTAGAAAAACTTACTTGAGATTTTGTATCAATTGCATTTAAGGATGAACCAAGAGCACAATTCCAAAATCGTATATGCCTGTCAGCTGTTCCTCCTCCGGATGCAAGAACACTCTGCTGCCATGGGCACCAAGCAAGGGCCTGTCAAAAATATGGTTTTTAATAAATTAAATGGAAAAAAACATACAAACAAAATTTCAGCTTTTTAAGTACTACCATTTTTCTATTAAACAGTGTAAGATTTTTTTTTCTTCTGTGTGTTTGCTTCTATATTAACCAAAATTTTATTTCTTAAATTTTGTTACAAAGCATTTTAAAATTTTAAATAATATTTTCCAACTATAATACAACCTTGACTACTATTATTAAAATATTTTTAGTAAAGTTAATGTTATTCTTTAGGACAACATTAATAATAGTATATTTTTTATTTCTAACAAAATGTGGGCTCATGTAGTCGTGTGTGAAAATTTTGTAAAATAAGATCTTCGAATTGTATTAGCAGGGAACATCCAACCAGATTTTTCTGATAGTACTAAATAAATGCAAATATATTATTTTATATTTACAATAATATAATTTTAGGGGTACCCAATCAAAGTGGAGAAATTCAATTTAGATGATCTGGTTAATATTTGTTTTATACTATTCTATTTTTAACACATTTCATTGCTTCTATTTAGTGATTACATCATGCTTGCCTGTAATTAGGCATAATCATAGTTATGATCTCTTTCTGAGGTCTGCTAATTTAACGCATGGACTCATATTTTGTAAGAAAGCATTCTAAAACTTGCTCTATACCAACTCTTCATATTCCCTGCTGTAGGAGATCACATATGTTAATATTTTTTACAATTCGGTTTTTCCAACTTAGAATATGCAAAATAACATATATGAAGCAAAATTAACATTTCCTTTTTTTCTATCATGATTATATCGTTTCAAGCTTGACTCAGATTCTGCATGAAAATTACATTTCCAATGAATATTTTTAGTATGCGTTGAAATAAATAAATATTTATATTTTGAGTTGATGGAATTGACACTGCACAAAAAAAGATATATTATAGCTCTGCATACAAATTACTGCAGACTTGATTAATCTACAATTTCATAAAAGAGTATACATAAAATTTACCTTGACTGCAGCTTGATGCTCGGTGAATGTATGTAGTGGTTGAATTTCATTCTGACCTACATCAGCTGTCCAAATGTTTACTAGATTATCATTTCCTCCTGAAGCAAGGTATCTACCATCTAATGACCATTTCAATCCACATATTTCTTGTGTATGGCCAACTAAATTCCCAACATGATGTTCTTGAACTCTTACATCATGATGATGAATAACTCCTGTTTTACAACCACTATAAATTTAAAAAAAAATTAGTATTGCATTGCTCACATTATTTGTACAGAAAATAAGACATATGCATGAGGCACATATGTGTTTCAATCTTATATAAAAATAACATTAAAAGAAAATGCACAATTATAAACAATACTATTTCTTATTTATTTTCAAATGTCTTGTTTAGAATAAATTTATCATACTCACAGCTCAATAGTAGGCCTTTGAGTAAATAAGTGTTACTATGGTATATATAGACAATTTTTAGGGAAAAGTAGATTTTAAGGCAATGGCTGACAATACCTTGCTTTTTCAGACAGATTGGAGAAGTTTCGAATGTTTTCAAAACAATTTCCTATAGAACATACGATTGACATAAAAAGTGTTCTCATAATAAATAGAATAGTCCTCAAATTCAAATGTCTATGGGCAAATAAAACAAGCATCTCCACAGTAAAAAAAAAAAAAAAAGTATCAGTTAACACTAACACAGCAAATTTTTTAATAGGTTATTTTTAATGTTTTATTAAAGTAAAGTAAGGAAGGAAGAAACACAATTAGTTTTTGTTATCTATTAGGTTCCCTAAACATTTACTATAGCCAACTTTATATTTATAAAAACTTTTTTCTTAATTTTGTTACTGATAGTTATTTATAGTTTAATATTTGTATAATGTTTAGAAAATCCCATAGATAATGTGCCCTCCTTGTTACCTAAAATATTCCTTGTTCTATGAATGATGAATAATCAGAAATTTACTATTTTGTTTCTAGATAAATTTTTAAAAATCCTTCATCATTGTATTCAGCATACATGAAAATTATTTTTTTAAAATTTGATAAATATTTATGATTTTATACCTTGATAATATATAGGAATTCCAAGAAAGTGAGGATACACGCGATGGGTGGCTCTTCATTGTTCGAATTTTCTTTTCAGCTCCAACATCCCACAACTGAACTTCTGCTGTACTTGTACCTACAGCTAAAATGTTTCCTTCTCTGAGCCAAGACACAGATGCAATATAGTCGCTCTGAGAGGGCATCTCCATAAGTTGTGTAATATCTCCTGTACTTCCATTCCATAAATATAATGTCTCATGTAAAGCAACAGCAAGAATGTTTGAAGAACTCCAATCAATGAGATTTAAATCTGTATTAATGTAATTAATGAATTATATGTAAACAATCAAAATCCTGTTTAAAAAATAAAAACAAGTTACTTATAAAAGAAAAAACCCACAAGAAAAACCCCTACATGATATTTTAGCCTATTTGTTAAATTGTGTTATTAAGTTATATTGTGTGTATATATATAATATCCATATATTGAGAAAATTTCAATTTTAATATTTAAGCTTATGTGCTAGATTAATTAATAAAATATTAACCACCGCTTTCCTCCACCTGTCAACAAGGTCATTCATGTCAAATGTACAAAAGATCTATCCTTTGAAGGCAGGAAATCTATCACTGCCATCTGAGCATTCTGAAAATTTTGCATTGAGAGGAACAAGTGATAGCTCGATAGTGCCAGGTCAAGTGAGTATGGTGGATGTGATGCATTTCATAACCAAGAGCCTGGAGTTTTTCTGTCATCCTTAAAACAAATGAGGCGTCACACTGTCATGTTAGAAGATAATTCCTTTTCAGTTATATAGTGCAGGACAAAATTCATGCATTCTTATATCTATTCGGGTTAGTTGATCACAATATAGGTTTGCTAGGATAGTTTAATCTGACTGCAACAGTTCTTAGTGGATAGAATAATAATCCCACCAAATGCAAAGTATTGGCTTTTACTAGTGAACATTGACCTTTGCAAGCATAAGAGACCTAGGCAATCCAAGAACAAGCAAAGAACAGTTCAAATTCGATCTACCACATTTTTTTAATTCATGGGGAGTCCAATGACATCATTTTGTAGACAAAGCCAAGCTTGTTCAATGATTCATTACGCATTATAACTCTCAGAACATCGTTTATAAAGTACCTTTGGTCTACTGATGCTGGGTTCATCTTGAAGCTTCATGTCACCTAATCAGTTTTTCAAACCACCTTTGGATCACAAACACTTTAACTTTAGATGGTTCTAAGATGAAGTATAAATTTTTATGAGCTTCCATCGCATTATGACCAAGTGGGAACTCATAAAGCATAGACTACCCAAAATGAAGTTTTCTAGATACCTCATATATCCCTATTTCTCAAAACATCTGTAATATACTAGTTTTCGATAAATACCAAAATTGTCTAATTCTCATAAAGAACAATTCATAATTGGAGCAACAAAATGATAACTTTCTTTATAATTCTCAAAATAATAGTAAAACCAGTAAAATTATTTAAATTTTTTTTTTTAAATTTTCTCTTTATTGTTATAGATTTTACAAAATAAATAAATAAAACATTTAATTTTTAGAACAAAGTTAAAAATATCAAGGAAGGGAACACATAAAATTTATACAATATTAAAAATAAATTATTATTCTCATATTAACAAGTAAAAAAAAATGTTTTATGCTTCATTTCTCTAATTATTGAGACTTTTCACATTATCAGGAATTTTATTAAAAATAGATTTCAATTAAAGAAAGAAATTTTAGAGCATTTTAAAATTAAGGATTTTTAACATGTATAATATTAATCATTAAAAAAAGACTTATACTTACAATAATCATCCATAATTTCTGGTGCATCAAGAATTCGATCACAGGTGTGAGGTATATGTCGATTTGCTTTCTTAGTTGAGCCAGGATTTTTTGTAGAGCTGTAAAGAATTTTGAGAACATTGGAATGACCTGGAAAACAATAACTACATATTAAAACATATTTAGTCTGTAATAGAAGTATTCAATTTTTTCTAATATTTGTTATCTTATTTTAAGAATAAATAAACAAATTTATCAAAAAGAAAATACCACTTGGTGCTTGAGGAGCTTTATTTCTAAAGGAAAGAATACGCAGATTTGAAATATCTTCTCCAAGGATATTTTCACTCATTGCTTTCTTATAATGAGCACTGCGAGGACTTAAATTTTCTTCAGACTTTGATTTTGTGAGCTATAAATAAAAATACATTTTAACATTTTTCTATGAAAATGCTTAGCATGTTATATATAACATTTTTTTAAAATATATCAAAATAAGTAAATCTTTAAAAACTGACTACTACTATTAAATTCAGATGCTAAATTATTAACTCAGTAAACCTTAGGATGCAAGATATTATAATTACTTGATTTAAATTTAGTTCATTAATATTTAGTCAGAATACATAAAAAATATAAAAGACTATTATTTGAAAAATTACTCAAAAACTAATAAAATAAAAATCATTAATAGAAACTGAGCATTTACTAAATATGTTTATTACATTAAACGAGGATTTAAAATGGAACCCTGTAAAAAAAACTTCACACAATATATTACTTAATATTTATGCAGTTAATATTATAAAATTCTAAAATGAATTTACTTTGAAAATTAAAAAGGAATTGATACTACATTAACATAAAATATAAATTTTTAAAAATTGGATTAGTTACCAAATAGTGTCCCATTTCAAAATGCATAGAACTTCTGTTAGGAATAAATCTGTCTCCCTGATCAAGTTCTCCCATGGAATTTTTAGGACCGGGACTTCTTCCAAGAGATTTCGTCCATTCTTCTATTAAAAACATACATATAGAGAATTTTATATTTATGCAAGAAATTGGGAGATAAATGAAGAATCAAAATTTATTCCAACTTAAAAATGAAAATGATTAACATTAAATAAAAATATTAAGAAGTATAAATACATTTAAAAACAAATGAAATAAAACAATTTAAGTTAAAATTGAAAATATAAAATAATAGTTAAAAGTTATCTAAGAAGTATAATCAATGTTTTATATATAATTTTTGATTAAATTGCTAATATTTTTTTTTTTTTTATTTAATTTATGAAAAATGGATTGATTGATTGATTAATGCTTGGCTAACAATTTTTCATTTAAATGTTAAACTACTGCTATATAGCTATTTAAATTAATTAATTTTGATTGCTATATATCTATTGCCAATTAAAGCTAATACTTTCCTTTTAACAAATTTATATTTATGTATTCATTCAATATTTCACTTAATTATTTCATTGATTTATTTCTCACCATTATATAATCAATATTTATCAGAATTTCATGATTTGAAACATTATAATTTTTCAATTTCTTTTTTAACAAAACTAATTTTAAAATGCAACCACAACTTATGTGATCAGCAAATGATTATTGCCAACAGATAACTATTTAAAAAAAAAAATGTCATATTACTATAGAATTTTAAACAGTATTGATATTTTTTTGCCTTTCTTCATTTTATTTCAATTGTTTCTATTGATTATTTTTTTTAAAAAAATAATAAAAAGTTACAAAAAGACGAGCTTTTTGGGAGTAGCAGTTGCTTTTAAGCTTTTGTTGAGAGACTTATTTATAAGAGTAGAATCATTATTGGATTCATTGAGAGACAAACTAGATACAGAGTTCTCTAATGCTTTTCTCTGCCAACGTGGGACTGGACCTTTGTTGAGAGGTGCATCAAGTCTTAAAGCATTAGAAAGTTCATTTTCCAAATCCATGGTGTAAAACCTAAAATAGAATGAAAATTGATTTTTGATTTCAAAGGTAAACAAAACATAAAATATACATAAAACTATAATACTTCACACTATGCAATTTGTTTAAAAAAAATATTTATTGGGCAAGTAAAATAAGAAGTTGGCAATTTTTATTTCAACCTAAAAATTCAGGTTAATCAATAAATATTTAAAAATTTTCTTTTACAATTTAATTTACCATATTTGTCAACACATTGCTATTTGCTGACTTATTTTTTTTATGCCCATACTAAGTTAGGAATTGCCTATTTAAAGTACCTGCCACATTTTAGTAGCTTTAAAACTCCTAACAATCAGCAATTCAACATGATAACCAAGTAAATTTTAAAGATGTTGTCTGGTTTTTGACGACTTTTATTGTTAATACACAATGTACATTTTCACCTTACAGAAAAGTAAAAATTGATTGTTTGATGAAAAGACAATTTTAGGTAGAAATGTCATGCTTTCATAGATAAGAGAAAGAAATGAAAATTCTTTCGGCATCTAGAATTGGGAAAAACTATAGGATAAAGTCAGATAAAAATAGTATCTAACATGGCATACTTTACTCTTCATTGTTTCTTCTTTTAAATAAGTTAACTCTCAGCAATATGTTAGACTGAATAAATCTACATCTGGCTTTTTTTCAAGTATGTTTTAAAAAAAAAGTTTTAGAGATTAAGTCTCTATGTACCATAGTGATACTTTGGAAATAAGTAGTTAAATATTATTCTAAATGATTAATAGAACTAGGATTATAATGACAAACGCTGCCAAAAATTTAAAATTCATTCTAGATAAAAAGAAGTTATTGCAAATCTATCAAACATTTCCTGAAAGTTTTATATGCCAGTTATTTGAGTTTTATATATACATAAAAATTTAGTTGAAACTTCTTTTCAGCTTTTTTTAAACCATGTAATATCATTTATTAAAACATGTAAGAAACATTTAGATTAAAATAATAACACCACACATTTCTTTAATATAAACTTTTATGTATATTGTTTAATATGATCATTAATTCTCAAAAAAAAAAAAAAAAAAAAAAAAATGCTAGCAAAAAAGAGCTTATTTTTCTAAGAAACGAGATGATTTTCTGCATGAAAAAAAAAAAACCTATATTAATTCTAGTAAATAATATATTCCGCTACCAGAAACAAGTTTTTTTAAGTTACTTTTGCCACAGAGAGCATCATCTAAAAAAAAAAAATTCTCAGTCAATAAAGTTACCATATGCATAGAAATATTCAGCCGTAAGCGAAGTTCCATTAAAATTATAAAAAAAAAAAAAAATCATCTAAACAATGGTAAATTTAGAAAGACAAAATTTTTATAATGAATTTCCAAAAAAAAAAAAAATAAATGAAATAATTACAGAAATACTCCGAAACTGAAACTTTTTATTTCTAAAATGAACAATTAAAGAGATTCTGACAACAGCCTTTTATTCAATTTTCCAAAATTGTAATTAATAAAGTGATAAAAAATTTCTAAATAACAAAAAATCATATAAGAAACACGAATAATTAAATGAACATATTTTTTAAATGGTGGGTACTACTAGGTGATGGCAGGTTAATCTAGCCACTATCATTTGTTTCACAGCTATAAAAAGTACGAAATAATAAATACACGTAATAATAGAACACATAATACATTGAAAACTTTATAAATGAAATGAAAAACGTACGTTAGACCCAATATTTATTCGCCACGTTAAAGATAAACAAAATTTAAACTGAAATTATGTTCTTAGTAAAAAAGCACAGCTATAATTTATAATGTATATGCTTACTAAAAAAATAACTAGTAATATAAAGTCTTTTTATTAATAATCATTGGATTAACCAAATACATACTTAAATCTTTTAAATTTACCACTAAATGCAAAGTTGAGATGTCTACATTGAAAATCCCTATCCTTTTTTTCCGCACTGAAGCAACATTATTTAAAATTACTTAAATATAAATTTAGATACATACAGCAGGGAAAGAAAAATAATATTTTTCAACAGTGAGCTTCTTTAAATTTTTTTTAATTATAAGAAATACAACCTGATTTCTTATAGCTGAAGCGATTTCTTGAAAAACTTCGCTTTGGTGCTTAGATAATAACCGATTCCTCTCACACTTTATGAGCCTGAAAATAAATAAGGATGTATAGGTAGTGGGTTCTGGTTCTTTTCAGAATAGGAATTACCGCCCTGTTTCTCCTGATGATGTCATGGAGCTACCATCTGTACTTTTCGATGAAAATCCCAGTAGTTCAGATCAAAGTATGGAAATTGTAGAAACAACAAAAGACTCCAACGGCTTTACCTTTCTGACAAAGAAATACATGACCAAGGAAACTGAAAAAGATGCCTCCTATTAATCAATCTCTACTCAAAATTCGAAATTCTCAATGGGAAAGAACAGATGAAAATAAATGAAATGCCCCCGCCTGAAAAATCAATCCATATTGCCTCTAATAATGTTACGTCCAAAAATGAATAACTTAAAATTCCCCCAGTTAATAGGTAAATATTTTAAAGAACTTATCCAAATCAAGCTGTCTGAAATAAAATATTTTGCTCCTACCAAAGAGATCCAATAAGAACTAATTTTCTTTCTGGTAGAAAAACAAATTTATCATTTCAAACTGACCCCTAATCCTATCAAGGCCAAGATTAAAGAGAAATTTCTTATCGTGACTCAACTTAAGAACAAGCACAAAAAGTTCTGCAACTATTACTTCTAAGATTTCTTGAAAAAAAAAAAAATATTCAAGTTAAGGAGATTTCTCTATCTTACAGTGTAAAAAACACAACAGAAGACCTGGTGGTCAACAGTGCTTCAAATGGAACTATTTTCATTATGTAACTAAGAATTGTGGATAAAAAACAAGATGCCTGAAATGGAAGGGAGGGAGAGAGACGCATTTATTTAAATAATGTCCGACAATTGTGTTGATTGTAAATCCAACTTGTTTGTACTGCCACAAATAGGGTCACTTGGTCTCATAGAAAGGTTGCCAAAATTTCCCGAAACCTCTCTCAAAAATCCAAGAAAAACTCACGTCATTCCAAAGAGAGCTTCCATTTCAAGATTTGTAGATGAATCTCATTCATTTGCCTCAATGCTAAAGTATCAAACTACTCCATTATCCCTGAAAGTACCTAATCAATATGAGGATCCCATTTTACTGCAAAAAAACTCTTTTCGTTCTAAAGGAATTTGTAAATATCTTTAACGTCCTTTGAAGAATCGAAAATGCTTACAGGCGGCTACTTAAATGTAAAATCTCCATCGAAAAACTTTCTTTGAGCTATTTGAAAACTTAGCGGACTAATTTCTAGCACAGCCCATTCTACAAAGAATTTGATGATTCCTCCCTCATCTCACCTACTAACCTTCTCATTGGTCAAAAGGCTCACTACAGTTTTCTTTTTAAATTCCTGGGCTTTTTTCCAGTCTGTTTCATTTTGTATTTATGCCACTACTGGAGATGAGATCCCTGATGGGCTAGTTCGCTTCAAAAACTTTTAATCTTCTTCTTAAGTGAAATGAGACAAATGAAAAGAAATATACTAGACTTTGGCGAAGAAAAATACTCCCAGGGAGCCTCCGATTGAAACTGTGTTTTTGGATAATAAGATAATCGACTCTATAAACGCCACTGACAGGAGCCCGCGAGGACAGGCCATTTATAAAAAATGGATTCTTCTCTCTATAACTAACTAATGAGAATGTAATTTATAATATTTCAAGAAATTAAAAGGCTTAAGATTCCAAAACAAAAGTAACTTTATTCTATAAAACCTAGAGTTTCACATTTTACGAACTTCTTTGGTAATTCGAAAAATTGCCTCGGTATTATGATTTTTTTTTTTTTTTACTGATAAATAATGTATCCTATTTATTTGAAAAAAAAAAATGTCATTAAAATATCCTTGAAAATCAAAATTACGAGAATTTTTTTAACAATTTTTATAATCAATTCTAATTATAGATTCAAATGAGAACAAAAACAGAATTATGGCAATTCTTTTCTTTTCAATCTCAATTTCGTCATGAAAAATTATATTTCATGCAATTAAAAGATAATGAAATATAACTTATCCTTACTCTTAATGATTCATGATTAATTAATAAAGGTTCTAGAGAGGAAAAAAATGATTTTTCTTTCTTTTTCTCCTCCCCTCTTCTGTATAACTTTTAAGCAATAAGAAATGAATAGAATGTGCGATGATAAAAGAAAGCTAAAAAATTATCGAAGCCTTTTTTCAAATACTTCTCTTTAGTAGATAATGTAATGATAATGTAATTTATAATATTTAAACAAATTAAAAGGCTTAAAATTCCAAAACAAAACTAAGTTTATTCTAGAGTTTATAGTTTAGACATTTTTAGAGTTTTCACATTTTACGAACTTCTTTTGTAATTCGAAAAATTGCCTTTTTTTAATTTGTTATATATGTAAAAACTTAACTTGCTTCAGTAGTAACTTCTGCTTAACTTCTCTTCAGTAGTATTTGTAACTTCTCTTTAGTAGTATTTGTGGTATAAATATTTTTATTTAGTTTTTTTTTTTTTTTTTTTATTGAAATAAAATAATTGGCAAACTTCTTCTTCATCGGCGCAACAGCTCCATGGTGGGAATAAGCCGTCTGCCTGCTGGCATATTTCGAGACAGGTGATGTTTTATTTTTACGAGGTAGGGTTATGGCTCTAGAGTCATATTAGACAGGGAACTACCTACCTGGATTCCGAACTACTATAAACATCCATGGCTTCTCCGGATAGCAATTTTGATGGCGAAGTAGCACCTGGTATTAAAAAGGATGGTGTTTCTCTAGGACTCAATCTCTGCAATGCAAGCCATATGTTTCCCCACCATCCAAGAAGGGCTGTAGGTGGCCGAGTGCCAAAAACTACTACAACTGCTTCAAAAAAAAAAAAAAAGTGAGATCGCTCTGCAATGGGTCCCAGGCCCCTGTGATCTGTAGGAAAACGAAAGGCAAAGGCTCTAGCAGGGCCAGATTTAGATAAGAAGAGGCCCTTTCACTCCCATTTTTAAGTTTGTAAATTACTTATTATGTTTGTTTATTATTCATATGTGTAGAATTTCTCCTTTATTTTCGATTCAGTGTTTTAGTGTTTACTGTTTTTAGAACAGTGTATTTCTAATTTTGCTAACAATTTGAATGTAGGAACCCTCTTGATCTTGACGCCCTAGGCTGAAGCCTAGTTAGCCTATAGGAAAATCCGGCCCTGGGCTCTAGTCAAGCAAGGATGCAATATGAACCAGCCAGATTGCTCTCTCACCTGCCGCGCCAGTTACAGAACCATTAACAAAGCTGTGACCAATTACATCAACAATGCAAGAAAGCAGGCCGCCAAGGGTAAACGGTAGGAGAACCTCAACATACCGAAGGACCTCTCTAGGGAGAGTCGCGGTTGCCACTTTCCGAATGGCTACAAGAGCATCTTAGCCGCATCGGGTCGTTGATTCGCCAAATTGCCCACTTTGATCAAACTCAAACTGCACTGTAGACTATCTCCCACCTTGCAGTGCATTTGACTATGTCGACCACGACAAAAGCTACGAGAGGATGGCAAATCTTTACTGGACGACACGGCGTCGAATTGGCGAGAACCACGGGAGGGTCTTGTCTAAAGTTAAGTGAAGTGATGGCACCGCCGGAACTTGAATCGAAACCAGTGGCACCGAGCACCAAGAGCTCTAAATTGGGAAACTGAGTAGTTGAAAATAAAAATAGAATTAGGAGAATCCTTTATATATTATTGTAAAATGAATGTGATACAAACTATTTCTGTAAATAGCAAATCGCAGTCAAAGGGTTGTCGATTATAAGATTTATCAAGCGTACTTTTTTTTTTACAACTGCAATAATATTTATTGATTACTATAAAACTTTACCGTTATGTTTTTTCTATATTTTCCCAACATTTTCTCAAAAAAAAAACAAAAAAAAAAAAAAAAAAAACTGAAAGGTAAAAGCTTGCATAATTTCCATCTAATTTCACATATTTAGAGCACTAAGTGGAATCGGAAGATATTTATTGATTAATCTGAAATTTTGTATGAACGTTTCTGAAACCATTCCAAAACTTTTCTGTGGCAGCGAAAAAGAATATAGAATTTTTTTTTTTTTACGTTCTGACCTAATATAAATATATATATATATATATATTTCTATATATATTTTATAGTCTTTAGTATCATCACTACTTCTTATGAGTATTTCAGATCACGGAGGAATTCGCTTCTAAAGTCCCCCTATTTTTGGTAAAAGTTTTTTTAAGTGGGTGGGGGTTATTAAGAACATGAAAATGTATAGCTAATGATGTCATGTCCTTGCACAAACTGATTGCATTCCTGAAAAGTTCTTTGTCCACTCTAGTTTTGAGTTATTCTTGTGTTTTTCAGTTTTTCCTGTAATTTATATATATACTACTGCGTCTAAAATGTAAGACCAATTTTCAAGTTTAAATAACCGGGGCTTATGGAATTTCAATTTTGTTTCTGTTTTAGGTTTCTGGCACTGTCCTTGACATCTATATGAAATTTGACGTCAAAATATTCATTAGTGTTTGAGTTACACTTGGCTTTGTGAGACGCTAAAAAAGAGTGAGTTAATTGAGAAAAGAACTTGCATTAAATTATATTTTCGAAAACGTATAGAATGTTGCAGAAGGCATTCGGTGAGCATTCCTATATTGGAAAGAAATGTTTACAAGTGGTATAAACAGTTCAAAGATGGCAAAGAACGCGTTGAAGTCGAAGAGCCCCCTGGTTGACCATCCACCTCAACCGACGAAGCTCAAGTCCAAAAAAATTAAATATTTGGTGCTTGCAAACCGTCGATTTACTATTAGAGACCTTGCTGATGATGTTGGAATTTCAAAAGGATCTGTCAATTCCATTTTAAAAGATGTTCTAGACCTCAAACGCGTCAAATCTCGATTGGTACCCAAAACATTGAATGAGCCAGCTCACACTGCATAGATTCATCGTGACTTTTCGCCAAAAATGAAACCCATATCGTTCCGCAACCACCGTATTCACACCGAGCGACTTCTGACTGTTCCCTAAACTCAAAAGATCACTCCGGGGACACCATTTTCAGTCGACTGAAGAGATTCAACGTGAATCTCCGCGCGCTTTGAAGGCCATCCCTGCCGATGACTTTTTAGCATGCATTCAGGATTGGAAAAAAGTTGGTATAAGTGCATTGTGTCCGGAGGGGATTACTTTGAAGGCGATGAAATAAATTTGGAAGAATAAATAAAGAGTTTTTGAAAAAAATTTGGTATTACTTTATGGGCACAGTAATATATATATATATAAATATATATGGAACCTGATGGCCAAGGGATTAGCGCTCGGTGCTCGGGTTCGGGTTCGGTCCCGGCGATGCCATGGATTCCTGTAGTGGTTCGGAATCCACTTTAAACCATAGGTCCCAGTTTAATATGACTGTAGAGCGCCAGGCGTACGGCTGACAACCCTACCGTGTAAAAAAAAATATCTTGAAATCTGCCAATAGACAGACGGCCTTGGCCCACTAGGAGGTTGTTTCGCCACTGATGACGATGATACATGTATATATATATATATAATTACCAATGCTTAATTTGATTTTGACAAATCATAAACCTTAACACTCTGTGCTTCATTTAAAACTTTGCTATTGACATAACTTATGTCGCTTATCAATTTAATGTTTATTTTAGCCAAAGGCTTTTAATGAATTTTTTTGTAACGCACTAGGTGGTTAATTAGTATTTTAAATAACAAAACTCCTGTCCTTAACTAAGGGATGTTTTTTCTTACAGCCACTAAGATACTATATATCAGTTATTTATCCTGTATATCAGTTTTCATATTTCGCAAAGTTAGCTATGCAATTATAGTTATTTTTCAATGTCTTTTTATTCAAAAACGACGTTAAAAAAAAAGTAGTTTGCAGTTTTTTTTTTTTTTTTTTTTTTAAAGTAAGTTAAAAAAAAAAAAAAAAAGAAAGTAGGAAAGAAACAATACTTGAAGACTGCCAGATTTAAATAAGAGGATTTGAAAATCGAGGTAAAGATTTCCAATTTTCTTATTAAAATGCTGAGATTTCAAGAAGCAAAACTTCTACGTTTCAACGCATTTCATTCGCTTATTTTCTAGAGTGATCAATGCTCATACGCCAGTCTTTGAAACGGCTTGGATTAGAAAAAAATCGATAGATGAGATTTTAATCTCTTGCGGATAGATATTTAGACAACAATTTCTAACGTTCTTCGAAAAACTCTAACCCGAACTTTTTTTCTAGCCTACGATAATTTATATAGAGCTCGTTTCGTAAAAAGCCAATTTAAGGATTCCTGTTAATTAGCAATTTCATTTTTTAACCAAATCGGAGATTTTGCGCCAAATATGGCTGCTTTTCCAATTCATTTTCGCTTTTCAATGTAGGCCATGGCCATATACTTTTAAACATATCTAGTTATAAGTAAACATCAATTATCTTATAGGAAACTGGAAAAAATTTAAATGTTAACGCTATATTTTGCTAATTTTTATTTATCATGAATTCTTTTGATTACAAATATAAATTTAACTTTTATAACAAAATAAATAAAGAAAATCAATTGAATTAGTCAAATAAAAATAAATTAAATCAAATGAAATAAAACATTAATTATCTTATAGGAAACTGGAAAAATTTAAATGGTAACGACATATTTTTTGCAAATTTCTATTCATCCTGAATTCTTTCGGTTACAAATATAAATCTCCCTTTTATAACAAAAACAACTAAATCAATAAAGTAAATCAATTGAAAAGCTAATTAAATCAAATGAAATAAGTAAACATCAATTATCTCATAGGGAATTGGAAAAAAATCAAATGTTAAATGTTATAAAAAAATCAAATGTTAACGACATAATATTTTGCTAATTTTTATTCATCCTGATTTCTTTCGGTTACAAACATATATTTAACGTTTATAACAAAATCAATTAAATCAATTTAGTCAGTTAAATAAAAATCAATTAGATCAAATAAAAATTAAATCAATAAAATTAATTAAAAATTAATAAGACAAAATGCGAAGTTTATTTCTGTCAATGTATTTAATGTGTAAGTTGATGCATGTTTGTTTACCTTTCGCAAAATTAGAATATATCGAAAATTTTTGTTTTACCTTATTTTGATATGATTTTGCATTCTTAAAATCAACAAAAAGTTGCATTCAATGATTTTTCCGCACTTCTATTTAATTCTTAAGAAAACTTAATAAATCTGTTATATTAAAGTTCCATATACAATTTTGTTTTTTACTTAACAGTAAAACATATTAATTACTACAATTACATTTATACAAAATGGTTAGTAGTAATAATCAATATAAAATAGAGTATATTCTTCAAATTTTTCGATAGATTCTAATTCTGTGAAAGGTAAACATGCAGCTGCTTATATAATAAATA
This sequence comes from Caerostris extrusa, assembly GCA_021605095.1. Lineage (NCBI taxonomy): Eukaryota > Metazoa > Arthropoda > Arachnida > Araneae > Araneidae > Caerostris > Caerostris extrusa. The sequence continues at coordinate 67,256 of BPLR01013995.1, forward strand.
CATTGACAGTAATATACTGTGCATCTTGACTTAATTGATTTTTAATTGGTTTATTTGATTTGATTTTTATTTGATTTAATTAATTTTTATTTGATTTAATTGATTTTTATTTTATTGATTTAATTAAGAATTCGTATTTGCAGATTTATTTCATCGTAGTTTTTTAAAGCAGATATGCCATTGGTGTATCGAATTGGTTCTAAATTTAATAAGATATTTGTATACGCGGAAATTAAAAACTTTTTTTTTACCAAATTGATCTTTAAGAATTTCGACCTTTTTTAAATAGTTTTCAGGCATTAAGGGAATACCGCTAATTGCCTCACCGTCAGTTAGCTAAGATTTAAGGTAATTAATTTTTCAATATCTTGTAATATCTACGTACAGCTGCCTTCTACTGAGGCCAAAATTCCAGAAATTTACAAATATCAGCAGAAAATTTATCTTAAAATATGAGCGGGGATATAATGGTGGGTGCTTTTTTTTTTTTAAGGATAATTTTCTACTTCTTTTATCCCACTTGGTAGACAGTAACATCTAGACCAAGTCCAAGGACCCATTTGGTCTCATGGAAGGAGATAAACATATAATATACCATACATATTCTACTATACAGCTGACGTTTCAAAGGCGAATGGTCTCAGTTTACAGTGTGCTGCATTTGAAAACATCAACTTTGACCTGTGGTATTAAGAATGAAAAAGTGTGGTATGCAACGATGATTACTCTAGTTAAATGAGGCGCAAAGGTAAACATTTAAGGAACCAATGTATTAACTGTCAGCAGAAACATTAGCAAGCAAGTAGTATTGTTACAGTGTACACGTAATAATCAACAGTGGACGTGCAATATTCAACAGTGGGCGTATGATATTCAACAGTGATTCGATTTGTGTAAAATCACACAATTCGAAATTTCCAATGTTTATGTTAGGGATGGGAGGGATAAATTTGCAGTCCGGAAAGTTTCCCATTGGATGAAGATATGAACATTTTATATGTTTCAATAAAGAGACCTTCACTTGCACTTTGAGTAATATTGATTCTACTATATAGCTGATGTTTCAGAGGCGAATGGTCTCAGTTTACGATGTGGGGCATTTGAAAACATCAACTTTGATTTGTGACATAACATTAAGGATGAAAACGCGTGGTGCACAACTGTGATTTCTTTTGTTAGACGAGAAGTTCTGGGCGGTTTTAACAAATGGTGGTTCTGGAGGTTCGCAGGTTTTGGATGCGGAGCAGCCCTAGACTTTTATCTCGATGTTGGAGAAGCGTTGCTTTAGGTGAATGTCGATTGAAATTTTATGCCACACATTTTATATTTAGAAATATATAATTAATAAAAAATAGAAGAGAATGGTAATAGTATAAATTAAGAGAGAAAAAAAGAATTTTTTGAAGACTTTAAAAATAAAATGTATAAATATGAAAGGAGAAGAAACTATAACATTAGAAGGAGGCCCACCATCCGATGGGTCTGGCAAAAATGGCATTTCAGATGAAGGAATGAAGGGAAAAAACAACGGACTATATGTTAAGAACAGTACGCGGTCTTTTTCTATTTTTAAACAAAGAAATATCATACCTATTTAAAACCAAATTACAGATGTGAGGAAGAATATTGTCGAAATTTTTAGAAATTATAAGCATAAATTGGCGAATGCTTGGAAAGTTAAGCGATTGTCTAATATCCCGATTCCTGAAGTACCAAGGTGAGTTGAGGATCAACCGAATGATTTTGTTTTCAAGTCTTTTGTTAAACGAGGCGCAAATGTAAATATTTAAAAATCACTGTATTTACCGTGTGCAAATACATTATCAAGCACGTAATATCGTTACAGTGTGCGCATAATATAAGAGTGCATGTAATATTCAACAGTGTGTGCGCGTAATATTGTTACCTTATCAAGCAGAAAGGTAACAGTATTATGCGCACACTGTTGATATCGCCGCCATTGAAGAGAAGCAAACGTGTCATAGATGGCGCATATTGACTGACTAAATAGCTGAAGTTTTGGCGGCGAACTTTGCCAACAATCGCCACTCCGCACTCCGTCAGAGAAGTCGCAAGCGCCGAGAGGTTCTTCAAACTTCGCACACATATTTGACAATCGCTGCTTTCCATATTGTACTATACTTTTCCATCTTTCCGCAAATGGAGAGCCGTCTGAATTACACCGAAGATTGTGCACCATGCAGAAACCGAAGATCCTTACCACAGGATTCGGGCGAAAGTGAACGGAATCGGACGTTGACCGGAACCGGAAGACGATTACAGGGGTTTACCAAGACGAGAGGCTCCGGTCAAAAGGAAGATGCCAACGAAAAGAAGCCAGTCGAAAATTCCGAAAATCCTCTCCTATTAGTAGTGCCTTTCGTCACCCTCGTAGATATCGGAAGGACTACCCCAGGCCAGTGTTCGAAGAACCGGAGGGGGTGGCGCAAGCGTATGTCTCGCGTGGTCATGAGTACACTGGAGAAGAGCCATGAGGTGGTTCATCGAATAAGCTGCTACAGGGTAGGGATGTCGGTGAGGCAGTATCAGAACCAATCCTTTAGAAATTAATGGCGTCAAACGACTATTAGCTGTTATAATTTTGCTTTCCTATAGACTTGATCGTGCTTGGACATCCAAAAGCAGTATGCTTTATGTTATAAATTGTAATGGATTTCTATTATTTTAAAGATAGTAGGCTAACTAGTAATGATAATCTGCAAATTTAAAACTTTCTTGGTAATAGTTTAATAGCAGACTTAATGTTTAAATAAGTAATATTATATATTCAATGTAAGTTATTGCTTATTGCTTGTTTGAATTACTATATAAACAGCTTTGTTGATTTTTGCATAAAATGCATAAAAAGAAATTATTATGCATGCTTTTGATTTTGATGTAAAGTTATAAGCATCGTAATGAAATCGTAAAAAGTTTTACAATACTTTTAGATAATTTTTTAGTATATTGTAATGGGCAATAAGAATAAATTTTTTATAATTAGTTAAAAAAGTTATAAAAACAAAAAAAAATTAACGGCAGTTAACAAGCATTGTTAAAACGTTAAAAGTTAAAAAGCACAAAGCGTTAAAAAAAGTTTAAAAAAGCATGTTAAAGCGTTAAAAAAGCACATTTTTATTAAATTTGATATTAACCTCCCCAAAAAAAAGAAAAACAAAATAGCAGGCTCAGTGATTTTTTTTTTTTTTTTTAAGTTATACTTTCTGATTAGTGGACAATAGATCTGATATATAAAAGGAGTTTTACTAATAAACAATATTGTCATAAAAGATTGCTATCTCAACTAAAGTAAATTCCTAATGTATTTTATTTTGTATTTATTTTAAATTTATGTTAAGTTTTTATTATATTTTATTTTTATTAAAACATTCGTTCAAGAGTATTTGCGTTGCTGGCTATATTTTCCACGCTGGAATCAGATCCTTAATAAAAAATAAAATGGCCAGTAGATTTGATGCGGGAACTCATAGAGCTGTATTATCGCTTAACTAAAAGCAGAAAAAAATGAATGCACTTCGAATTGAAGGAAAATTTAACTTCAATTAGGTATTAAATCTCACATTTAATCAAAACATTCGATTTTCTCTCGATGATTCTAAACGATGTTCTTTATATGAAGGAATACATTTAGTTCTGAAGCAAGCATTTGCCCAAATATTGTGACTTTCAAAAGAAAATGTTATTGATGGCCATAAAAACCTAATTTAAAACTAACAGTGATGGCCAAATTATAATCACAGAATTATAATAAAGAAATGATAAAGTAGCAACTTTCTGAGGTAAGTGCATCTTACATTTCTTTGTTCTAAAATAAAAATTGTTATTTTAACTGAATTAATATTTAAATAATTGTTATTCTAACGTAGTTCTTATTTCAATAATTGTTATTCTAACTTAATTCTTATTTAAATAACTATTATTCTAAATTATTAAAAAAAAAATTGTTATTGCTAAAAATTATTAAATTATTAAAAATTTATTTAAATAATTGTTATTCTAACTTATTTTTTGAAATAATTGCTATTCTAAATTATAAAAAAAAATTTTTTTATTATTGTTAAAAATTGTTATTAAATTATTAAAATTATTTAAATAATTGTTATTCTAACTTAGTTTTTATTTATATAAATGCTATTATAACTTTAAATAATTAAATTTATACTTAATTCTTATTTAGATAATTGTTATTCTAATTTGACTTGTTATTTTTGATTTACTTACGATGAACTTTCATTTATATAAATTTTTAATAAGAAAATATATATTAGAATATATATTTCTACTGCATTCGCTTAATGCTTCAATTGCAGTATTAGAAAATTTATTATACAATTTTAATTCACTTTCTAAAATGGAAGTGTTTATTAAAATATCATGCAATTTACACAAACCTATAAAATCATGTTACTTCGTATCAATCAGCTTATTAGTACTTTTAAAAAGTGTATCAAATTTTATTAACATAATTTATTATTAAAACTTTTTCATTTGGCTGGACAATCAGTTTAAAAATTTTATAAATATTGTTTTTCGAAAGAAAAAAAATCTATCGAATAGAGTGATACTTTCTAGGAAATAACTATTAATTCTAGCACTAATGCCATCACTAAAATTTAATGCAACGAAAGTTCGCTATTAGATTTTTGTAACAATTTGCATAGAGAAAATGTATGACAGAAAAATGTATCTAATATATGCAATGATTGCAAAAATTTTGTTTGGGCTAAAGGCATGCAATAACATTTTAGCAGTAGTTGTGGCCTGTTTATATACTGCCACTATAATTGCTAATAACTAATAATATACTAATAACATACTGCCTATATAATTGAAAAAAAAATATCAAAGCAACTATGATATCTAATATCGAAAAGGTCAACAGTGACAATTTTCTTCAGCTAAGGGACGACATTGATAACTATACGTAGATGTATGAAATTATTGATTTCTGTGAAATTCATATTAAGCATTCTGTTTAGTATACAATTCTTCTTCTATCATGGTTCTTTTCAAAACCATCCAATGCTCAATGAAGCTTTTTCAACAATATTTTAAAATAAAAGTATTTTGACTTTAAGTCCTGTTCAACTGAAACGAAAATGTGTAGCAAACTCAGCGTCTTCAGTGAGCATCATCGGTGGTTGAATCTGGAGGTTTCACACACCTACTTTCTTCAAACAGAAAGGATTTAATACGTCTTTTACGGATTTATCATGCCTTTTCTTGAAAGGCACGAGAAATTTTTAAATAGGCTTTATTTGACAGGAAATTAAATTAATGTATTCTTCTTCTTCATTGGCGCAACAGACTCATGGTGTTCCTAGGCCGTCTGGCAGATACTGGCCGATTTCGAGACGGGGATGTTTTCTTTTTACGGGTAGGGTTGTCAGTCCTATAGTCCTACGCTCAACGCTCTACAGTTAGATTAGACCGGGACTTACGGATTAAAGTGGATTCCGTACCACTATAAGCTAACTTACAAACTCCCTGGTACTAGAAGCCAGTGATGGGCCAAAGACGTCTCTGCCTACAGTCAGATTTCGAGACAGTTTTGGTCTGGTTTGTCGTTCTACGGTCATTTTCTGCACACTTTGGGTTAATTAGACCGGAAGCTACAGTCTAACGTGGACACCGAACCTCTAACAAACATCATGCCCTCGCCAGGATTCGAACCTGAAGTTTGCGGTACCAACGGCCAGAGCGCTAGTCATTTGGTTCCCAGGTCGCTTGGAGACAGGAGAGGATGAGACTTTTTTGCAGGGTAGGGTTGTCATTCCTACGCCCAACGCTCTACAGTCATATTAGACCAGAGACCTATGGGTTAAAGTGAATTCCGTACCACTACAAGTATCCAGGGCACCGCCGGGACTCAAACCAGAAACCTAGGGCATCGAGGGCCAGAGCAATAGTCAATGGACCATCAGGCCAAATTAATGTATAAAGAGTTAAAAAAACCCTCTTTATTATAATAGCAACGTTAGATATTTTTCATGAAAATTGTTTTTTGTATTCTTTCAGATTCAGTATTTGCCAGTATATGTTTGGGTTAAATAAAATATCAAAATGTGGCAAAATGGACAGAAAGGGTGACAACACAAAATGGCAAGGAGATGGTGAAGGTTGCTTCAACTATTCGCTGGCCATTCCGTCAGGTCATCCCTTATAACATGCTGTCATACTGGCTCATGCTGGACATGCTGTCCTACTGTCATACTGGCTCATGCTGGACATGCTGTCATACTGTCATACTGGCTCCCCGCTGGAATTCATACTGTTTTACTGGCTGCCAGCTATACTTCAAGATAATTTTATTTGACTGTAATACTTTAAACACGGTTCCAGTTTGTATTATTAGACTTCTCTTATTTTGGGTAATTCCATTTTATAAGAAATGAAAATATCCATAAATGACATTGTTTTTAATTATTTTGCATTAATGTATTAATTTAATGTGATAAAAATTAGTTAGAAAGGTTAAATTAAGTGATATAAAAATTTAAATGTTAATAATTTAGAAAAATATAAAATTTAACGAATAATTAAATCCTTAAATTTTTTAGCTCCATTCAATTCCTATGTCTTTAGATAAATAATAATTTTCATTGTGATTTGTGACATACGAAATGTTAAAGAAAGTTCTGATTTGTAAACTATACTTATTCATTACAGTTGTAATATTTGAAATGATTTTAGGGAAAAGGAAGCATGATAGAAATGTTCTTATCAAGGTAAAAAATACATAAAAATAGTAAAACAAATGTATAAAAACATGTACACATAAAAGCATACAATCGAAACTTATAAAAAATGTTTTTTTTTTATTCACATTTTGATTTAAAGAATTCGTGAAATAAATTAAATCGTCTTCTTCAATGGCTCAACAACCACATGGTGGGTCAAGGCCATCTGCCTACTGACAGATTCCGAAACTTGAGAAGCTTTCTTTTAATGGGTAGGGTTGTCAGACCTACGGCCAATAGTCATATTAGACCGGGACCTACGGTTTAAAGTGGGCACCGAATCACTAGAAACATCCATGGCACCGCCGAGACTTGAACCCTGTGGCATTGAGATCCAGAGCGTTAGACACTCGGCACCCTAGGATCCCTGTCTAATATGACTATTACTACTACTACTACTCCACACCACATCATTGCGCTTAGAGCTGAGTTGCCCCTTTACAGTTTGGGAATGACGTGATGAGAAGAAGTCTGATTGGACTCTGTGATATTCTTACACTCATATGAGATCAGGACCTACTGCTTAAAGTGGATTCCAGACCATTACAAACATCCAGGGCGCTGCCTGAATTCGAACCACAAAACCTGCGGCAACGAGACCCAGAGCCCCAGTCACTCGGCCATCAGGCTCAATATTTTTAGATTTATCGTCGAAAATTCCGAAAACGTTACTCTAAACAGAAAATATAAATAACCATAAAGAGAGGAGAAATAGTTAAGATGAGAAAAAATATACAGAACTAAGAAATAAAGATGAAAACAAACATTTCCAAGTTCCAGAAAACATCCAGCTTAGAACATGGTTCCTTTTTCCTAACACTTGTTCACATTAGACATGATATTTTAAAGAAAATCTTTAAAATACAATGCGTAAATTTGCATTGATTCATTCTGTCTTTAATCAAAATGATGATTATATTCACAAAGAATTAATGTTCATCATCACATACATTTTTCATTAATTTTTTGCAAACTTTTTAGATTTATCTATATCTGTCAATAAATGAATATTTCAACTTTTAAAGTTTACTACAATATTTGCTTATATATATATATTTATATATATATATATATATATATATATATATATATATATATATAAAACAAAAGATTAATATCTATATTTGATTAAGTTATTGTAAAATTTTTAAACCAATGTTGTTGAACATAAATTGGTGACCAATAAAAAATTTATAATAAATAAATATCAATCAGTCAATGATAATACTATGGTGTTCACAGCTATTTCTATGCAATTGTGTGTTGTATGATGTGTTATAGATCTATGTTGAACAATTTGCTTATATAATGTTCTTCATGATTTGCAGATTGTAGTGCTTGCATAGATATGCCTCTTTAATATCTTGTTTTAAGCGATGAAATATATAATTATGTTATTTACTATTAATTGTAATAACGAGCATGCTTTATTAACCTAATAAATTATAATAATTAGCTTATTTTGACTTGTTGTTTTCCTGCTGCATTGAAGATAATAGAAATGAAAAATATTTTATAACAAGAGTTAAATCTAACCTTAGAAATATTATAATTGGAAAATTTGCATCTGCTTAATAATTAACTTTTTGACAAATAATCTAAATTTTTTAGTTAAAGAGTTGTTTTTTCTCAAAATTTAATATTATCTAAGTAGATAAAAGTTGTTTGAGATTTTAATTAATTTTTTTTTGTGATTTTTAAATTATCTGATTATAAAATAATTAAACTTTTCTTAATTTGCCGATCCATTGCTCGTGCACAAACACAACTATCTCTTGGTACAGACAAATTAAATATCTTGGAATTAGTTTTGATAAAAAATTTCACTTATTCTCAGCATATTAAAAAGCTCCGAAATAAATTTAATAAAGGTATCCGCATCTTATATCCTCTAATTTATAGAAACTCTAACCTGTCACTACATAGCAAATTACTTATGCAGGTCCAGTTTGGGACTCAGCAACAAAAATTAACTTGGAAAGCATCCAAAAACAAACATCTTGAAAAACAAAATCCTTCGGATGATCACCAACTCACGTTAGTACTTCAGGAATCAGGATATTAGACAATCGCTTCACTTCTCAAACATTCGTCAATATATACTTAAAATTTCTAAAAATTCTACAACAATCTACCTCGCACTTGCGAATCGGTTTTAAATTTTCTTCCTGGGTTTGACATTTATCTGTTTAAAAATAGAAAAAAGATCTTAACATATAGTCCGTTGTTTTCCCCCTCATTCCTTCATCTGAAGTGCCATTACTGCAAGGATGGTGGGCCTCCTTCGAATGTTATAGTTTCTTTTCATTTCATATTTATGCATTTTATTTTTAAAGTCTTCAAATTTTTTTTTCTCTTAATTTATACTATTAACTTTCTTTTTTTTTTATTAATTAGATGATTTATTTTTTAAATTATCTAATTAATAAAAAATTATTAATTTTATCTTTTATCGTTTATTAATTAGATATAAAATTTGTGGCACAAAATTTCAATGGGCATTGACCTAAAGCAACGCTTCTCCAACATCAAGATAAAAGTGCGTGGTTGCTCCTCACCAAAGCATTTTGTTTCAACCACCCAGAACTCCTTGCCTGTGAAAGTTTTTTCCATAACATGTTGAAAAAATAACAAAAAAAAACATTAGAAATATAAGCGAAAACAAAAGATAGCACACATAGCACTTATTGTAAGTTTCTATAAAAAAATATCACTTTATCACAAAATTCTATAAATTATTGAAAATAAAACTAAATGTGTGTAATTAACTGAATGTAACTAACTAAACTAATTTATTTTTTTAGTAGAGACCATATTTATATGGTGAACTTAGAAACTTTTATTTATAAGAAGATTACTTCTAAAGAAAAAACTTACGATGAATTATTTGAATATGTAAAGTCACATTTTCTATTTTTTTAAAAAAAGTCAAAATGAAAGCATTTTTTTTTTTTTAAAAATGATGAAGAAAAATAATTATTATTAGATATTCAACCTAAAAAAACCCCTTCGTAGTCAGATAATTGTATGATATAAATTTTCTGAATTAATAATCTGAAATCTATTTCTGAATTTTAATCGCCTTCATTTTATTCGTTGACAAGTTGCATCGAAAACTTACGGTGCATGCCATAATGCTGGCGGATATTACTTCCATAGTAACACGTTAATTCGAAAGCTAGAATGAAGCAACCTGTGATCAGAAATGTTGAATTTCTGATGTAGGAGAAATCAGTTTAAAGTCCAGCGAACCGTGCGAATCGAATTTTCAAGTGTTTACGCCAGGGTAAATGGGTTGTGTGAATTTGAGTAGGAGTGAAGAGAACCCTTTAAATAGCGCCCCCTGGCTGTCCCTTCCAATTTGCTCAGCGAACAAGCCCAACCTTTTCGAGGCAATTAGATGAGTAAAAGCGCTGGACTGATGTGTCATCGCTAGGTTAACAGGGGGTGTTGGAGATTAATAGTCGGGGAATATTTCTCACTTAATCTCTGAATATTTATGTATTGCTTGGGTATAAGGGGTGTATGTCACATATAAAATGAAATTCAGAGTTTTTCAGTATTTATACGTTGTATTACATCTTCTCAAAAGAGTAAACACTATTTGTAGCCTTACAAATACTATTCTTAGATTTTTAAAATATTAATCTAAAATTTTTTGTTTGGAAAAAAAATATTACAACGAATTTTATTATTCAAAAAGAATACTAAAAAAAAAAAATATCTGTTTTTAATTTTTACAGTAAATATCAAAATTATTTGAAGTTTTATTTGCTATAAATGAAATTATAATTAAGGCCATAATTATTATCCATGAGTAGATTACTCGTGGGATGTCCGTCCAGCGATGCAGGACACTGAGGATAAGTCGCAACACATAAAAGTGTTTTAAAATAAGCAATTTCGACTAAAAATTATTTTTAATAGCAGCCGTATTATGAATTCAAATTCTGAATTAAATTAAACATGTAAATGTAAGATAATGTATAAAATTATACATAAATGAAATTAGTTCAAAATATTTTTATTATTTATTTAATTATTGTATAAATGAATTTAATTTTTGTTTTATGCATATATCTTAAAATTATTGTAGTAGGAAGAGTATATTAGTTACAGATTTAAAATACAAGGAAAAACAGGAGCCTTTGAGGTAGATTATATTGTTGTCGTTTCTTATCACACATTATTTAAACCAAATCCAAGAACCCCCGTGTGGTTTGGCGAACGGAGGGAAAGGGGGGGTGGCAGCTTCTGTTATGATGAAACACCCGTAAGTAGAAATCTGAAGTTATGTTAGTGAGGAACATCTGTTTATTCCTCTCTCTTATTGGAAGACAAACATTTATATGGATGTTACTCTTCCGATAAAGGTTTTTTTTTTTTTATTTATTTGATTCCATAATGTATGCTTTCAATTCATATTTAAAAAATATGCTTTTTCCATCCTTTAAATAAAAAAAACATATTTCTGTATTTTGTCTTCCAGGTAATTTATTACAGAGTTAAGGCAAAAAACTTAAAATTTAAGTTTGGTTTAAGTTTCATTGATTACCATGGCATATTGCTATAAAACCAGCTCGTAAAAAGGCCAGCTTCTGTTGTGATGAAGCATGGTGCAGAGAAACGAAAAGGGGCTACAGAACAAAGCATACTTCTTTAGGCCGCCTTCAATTTTGTGGATACTAGGCTGTTGGATAATGTGGTATGCAGTTAGTTAACGCATGGTGTTTTTGTTTTTATTGAACCCCATTTTCTAGGCACTGGATGTGAAGTCATAATTTTTCTTTCGCATTGCTTCCTCGGAAACCTTCAGGAACAATTTATTTTAAAGAACAATTTTTATGTATGTTTAAATAATATTGTCCGAACATCCTGTTTAAACAAGCGATAGGTAAATGATTGGAAAAACGGGTTGTTGTTTCTAATCCCACTTGGTCGACAGCAACATCAAAACCAAGTTCAGTGTCGTGCAGTGCGGGACGGTATGATCATGAGTAATCTAATCATGAATGGAAAGAAAGGTGGCAGCTTCTGTTGTGATGAGCACTCGTAGGTAGAAGTCTGACTTGGCTCCGCGGACGCTGAAGAAGGACGGCAGTGCCTTCAGGGAGGACTTTTAAGGGAAATTACCACCCATTTGAGTATCGTTTGGGAGAAAACATCTGGAAAACTCCCACTAGTAGTCCAATTAACGAGGCAAGAGGCTGAACATCACAAACGATATCGAGTCTCCTCGTTTTTTGAAACAGTGTCTGCAACAAAGCTGCTAGAGGATTGAATCCCTCTGAACCACGAGTAGGGCGTATACGCTTTTAATAAAAGTTTACATCCCCACCACTAACCTTCGTTGGAACAAACTAACACCACTAACAAATTTGGAACAAAAATTGAATATTTATTCTGAAAATTTTATTAAATATATGCACAAAAAGAAAACACAGTTATTTAAATAATAATTCAAAATTTCAAGATCGATATATATTCAAATTATTATAATAGCTTCCTCAGTTAAACTAGAGAGTTATATGTTCTTATTAAGTACTTCGTAAGGCCTCATTTATATTTTTATGATATCAATATGTGTTATTGTTGTTGTATTCCTCATGGAAGGAGGGAAGAGGGCGACAGCTTCTGTTGGGATGGAGTACTCATAGGTAGAAGTTTGACTTCTGCTCCGTGTCGCTGAAGAAGGAGGGCAGTGCCTTCCGGAAGGACTTTTAGGGGAACTACCCAACATTTGAGTATCTTAGAGGTTCGGTATGTCGATCTACGGTCATTTTTGCACACTTTGGGTTCATTAGATCGGGACCTACAGTTTAACGCGGATTCCGAACCACTAACAAACATATATGTCACCGCCAGGATTCGAACCTGAAGCTTGTGGTACCAATGGCCAGAGCGCTAGCCAATTGGAGTATTGTATGGGAGAAAAATCATTATATGTAAGATTATTTTATAAAATTTGACAATTTAAATTGTTTAGTTTAAATTAAAAATTTAAAACAATGCAGAATGTATATTCAAAAAATTTCCAAAAATAATTCTATGTATTTGTTTACATTAATATTAATGGGCCTTACAAAGTCATATAGGATATCATATTAAGAATCAAAAACGGTTTTTAATTACATATAAGGATTTGTCATAACCATATTATAAACAATGATTTTTCTGCGAACCTGTGGCATGTTAAGTGAAAGGTTTTGACTAAAGGATCAAAATGGATGAAATCATTAAATGCTCGTAGATAAATTTCCTCCTCACTAACAACGGTGCATTCGTTACGTGGGACAAATCACTGCCTTGAAATATCCGAACCTTCGTGAGTGAATAGTGGAAGTGTGTGCCTAAATTGGGTATTCGTAATGGGTGAGTATTGCTCTGTAGAGCAGAAGCTTGTATTTGATTACTGAACTACTCTTTCGAGAAATTAACCGCTGACCTTTTTGCTCGCGGCGGTCAATTAAAGGATAATTTTGCACTAACACTTATCCTAACCGTTTAAGAGACGGAAAGGAAATACAAAGGTAGATTTAGTGCTAAAATGATGACAGTTTATTGAAAAGCGATTCGTCTGTACGAGCAAAACTATTAGGCTCAAAAGAAAAAAAGTTGTAATGACCAAATATAGTTAATTTTGTTAACTATTTTTACAACAAAACGAGCTGCAGTTAAAAAAATTTAATTTGTATCTTCTTTTTCCTTTTTATTTACAAAAACCATGAAATAATTTTCGGAAACTATAATTTTAATCGGATAATAATAATAATAATACAGAGGCAGTTAATCCTTATTCAATAAGCAAGGTCTGCAACGCTGCTACTCATTTAGCACTACCCAGGGGGCACATGCAGCTTGAAGATATGCTATGTAAGCGAGTAATGCTATCAACTAAAACGCTCAACGATCCTATTAGACCGGAATCTATGATTTAAAGTGAATTCCGAACCACTACAAACATCCACGGTACAGCCGGGATTCGAACTCGAAGCCTCTGGTACTGAGAGCCAGAGGGAATATCATATATATATATATATATGATATTCCTATATGATATTTTTTTTTTATTATAGTCGTGATAATGTGGTGACGATTAATTATTGACCGCAGTCATTTCTCAACAGTCACCCAAGATAAATGAACCGTAATAATCCTTATTAATCCTGATAACATTTCTAAAAGGATTTTTCCACCTAATAATAAAATAAAATAACACAATTAATATAAACATCACGCAGTAAATCCCAATATACTTGGCCTAACTGGATAGAAACCTTTCAAAGATTTATGATAATGGAGAAACTGAACACACATGAAACAAAATGCGAACAAATGAAAGAAATAAAGATATAATTTACTTTTTTGTGAAATTAAGGCTAATCCTAAGAATAATGATTAAATTATTCTGGAACAATGATTATTTATAACAATTATTAATATTAATTATTACTACGAACATATTAAACCGAGACCTACTGTTTAAAGTGGATTCCGAACCACTACAAATATCCACGGCCCCGCCGGGATTCAAACCCGAAACCTGTGGTACATAGCGCCAGAGCGCTAGTCACTCAGACATCAGGCCCACCTATAATAATAAATATTATGACAATGAAATTTTACTAAATTGAATTTCTTTATTTCTAATATGCCAAATATCACTATGTTTTAAGCATACAATTGGAATTAGAACCACTTTTTATAAAATTAGTTAAAAAACTAAAGTAGTTTATTTTAAAAGGTGTTTTTTATTATCAGTATTGCCAACCTTGAAGAAATCGCCATACTTGAATATTATTTATTATAAATTTAAGTGTGTGAAAAATTCACTTCCGTTTGTATTCCCAAATAATATTTTACTGAAAGCTAAATCAACCGGACAAAAAAAAAGTGATTGAATAAAGTGTCTCAAAGGCCGCTGTGTAAAATGATCAATCTGTGGGAGAAAACCTGGAAAACTCCCGCCAGGCAACCTGACTATCTATAGTGAATTCAACTGGCCATTAATAATTTAATATCACTATTAAATTGTGAAAATTTTCTTCAAATGATATGTAATCCCATTTGTATTTATACACTAGTGTCCAAAAGTTAAGCATAAATCGTAAAATGCGAAAAACATGGAGTAAATATTCGTAAAATTATTCCAAATTTCTTGCGGATATTAATTGGGTGAAGATGAAACATTGGGTTTATGCAAAATTTTTCAGTCGACTACGTCCTGCGCGAAACACCTGCGCATGTCGGAACGCAGAGAAACCGATTCACGCAGCATAGGCAGTTCAGACAAGTTTCGTGTAACTGCTGTGCGAAGGAACGTTGTTAACCATCAAACAAGGTGAATGATGGCACAAAAGACGCCAATTGGACATGTTTGCGAAAGGAAGAATCGTTGGAATGCTGGAATCCGGACGATCACAAACCGTAGTGTCTCGAATTTTGAATGTGAACCAGTCTGTGATCTCAAGACTGTGGCAGAGGTTTCAAAGAACGGGAGATATTACCCGACAACCAGTATCAGGTTGACCAAGAGTCACAACCCCTAGCCAAGACCGATATCTGGTAAAGTGCGCAACGTCAGAGGGGCAGTACTGCCAGAGCACTGGGTTCGGCGCTCACAGTCGCCACAGGAATACGAATTTCGAGACAAACTGTTTACAGGAGACTCAATCATGCTGGCCTGTATGCCAGAAGACCAGCAGTTTGCATTCCCCTCACGTCTACGCATAAACGTGCTAGTTTGAACTGGAGTTTGAAACATCAGCATTGGAGTGTGGGAGAGTGGGCCAATGTGATGTTCAGTGACGAGTCCCGGTTTAGTCTGAGTAGTGATTCTTGTCGGGTAACGATATGGAGAGAACGTGGAACACGTTTTGAACCAATAAACATAACGGAAAGACATCATTTTCCATCAAATGGAGCGATGGTATGGGCAGACATCATGATGGACGGCCGCACAGACCTCCATTTCTTTGACACGGGGTCTGTTACTGGATACAGAGACGAAGTTCTTGAGCCTTATGTTCGCTTGTTTCGAGGGGCTGTCGGTCCTGACTTCATATTCATGGATAATAATGCGCCATGTGACCGATCGGTGCTGGTTGATGACTTCCTTCAAACGGAAAACATCCAGCGCATGTCGTGGCCTGCGAACTCCCCTGATTTAAATCCTATCGAGCATGTATGGGATATGCTCGGCAGACAAATTGCAGCCCTTTCGCACCCACCAAGCTCCGTTACAGAACTGAAGAGAGCTGTCCAAGACGCTTGGAACCGTTTGAGCCCACAACACATTCATCATCTCATAGCAAGCATGGTAAATCGCTGTGCAGCGTGCCTGGCTGTCAGAGGTGACCACACGCTTTATTAAATTGCAGCATCAGTATTTTATTTAATGTTCTTTTTCATTTTTTCTTTAAAGTGTGAACCCTTGCTATGCTCAGTTTTCTTTCAAACTGCTACTTTGATAATAAAATTAATTATTATCGCTTTTTTGATTTGCTTTCTTATTTTATAACCATTTTACACTCGCATATCACGTTTTCCGCCATTCTGATTTACAGTTCCTTCTTTATTCACATAATTATCAATTATGCTTAACTTTTGGACACCAGTGTAGATTGTAATTACATCTATTACATAGCCATTCTTGGCCCACAAACACAGAGAGTATAAGTGCATAACAGCTTTAAACAAATTGGAATTGACACCAAAAACTTAATGCATTATTGTAATAAATAGTTTTCAGAGAAATTTTATCAATTGTAAGCATTTGGAAATAAGTAAAAAATTTATTGTAAAAAAAAAAAAAGATTTCAAAATTTTTACACTGGCTTATTAGGATTTAAACCCATAAGAAATTCTGTCAGAAGTTTATTATTTAAATTATTAACAAATTGTTACAACAATAAAAATGGTCATAAATCCACAAAATTAAAAGTTTTAAGAAATATAACAGAATATAACAAGCAAAAAGTGTGCTTTTTTGTGTGGAAAACCCTTCATTTTATTATATATTTAATTTTATTCGTTCTAGTTCACTTTTTTTTATTCTATTCCTTAAAATTTTTGTGCAAATACAAAAATTCAAAATATTTGATTAGCGGTAATTGTACAATAAGAAAAAAATTATCCATATTAAAACTTGTTTATTTCAATAAAAGGCAGCAGTATTCTTAAAATTAAATTTCTTAAAATTAAATTTGAAATTCTTAATTCTTGAAATTAAATTTGAAATTCTTAATTCTTGAAATTAAATTTGAAATTCTTAATTCTTGAAGTTAAATTTGGAATTTTTAAATCTTAAAGTTAAATTTGAAATTCTTAGTTGCTAAAATTAAATTTCGTGTTGGGAGCAAACTCATATACAGTGGGAATTTCGTCGATCTTATATAACTTTGAAATGTAATTTGTTTAAAATTAGAAAAATTCTAGTAAAATCTCAAAAAAAAAAAAAAAATTCTCGCCATTATAAATATAAAAAATTAATTTTATAAATATAAAAATACTTTCGTATTTTAATTTATAAAATTAAATTTCTATATCTATAATGACGAGAATTCCTTAATTCTTAAAATTAAATTTTTGATTCATAAAAGGATGATAATGATGATTCATAAAATGATTAAATCTATGATTCATTCATATTCTATGATTCATAAAAGGATTATTTTAACCATACTGCCATATGATTTCAAATCACACTAAAGAATTTAGCCACTTTCTTTAGAAAAAGTAAAAATAAAAATTACTAAATAAAATTGCTACAACAATTCGTGAAGTCTTTTTCTTTATATGTTTTGGCAGTTGAAAGGTTTAAAAATAAATCAATAGTTTTTTTAATCCCAATTTTTTATTAAGATAGACTATTATACGTTTTCAAAAGGATTTGATCAATAAATATCGTGATCATTAAGTAATGAACTTTTAAATTTTGATAATTAATAATGTTTAATAATCATATCAACATTGAAATTATTAGGTATAACTTATTCTAGAATTACACTTTAATTATATTTCTACTGTCCAACAGTTATTTACAATATATATATCTATAGTAAAACACTGATAGACTATAAGTTATGCCTTTTAATTTCAATACTATTTTATGATTGATATATATATAAGTGCACTCTTATGTCTATGGTCTTAGTCGATGGTACAAACCCAGATTGATTTCTGATTTCATTTTTGTGCTGCTTTCAATTTTTAATGAACCGTGGATCAATCGCAAGAACGATTTTGAACCCAAGCAAATCAAAATGCGAAAATAAAAATCTATGATTCATTAAAGGATTATTTAAAGCATATCTCAAGTTACACAAAAGATTTTAGCCACTCTCTTTAGAAAAAAAAAAATTAAAAAAAAAAAAAAAAATACTAAATTGGAGCTTCTATAAAATTCCGTACATTCGTTTTTTTTTATTTTGTATTTTGCATGTTTTGATTGTTGAAAGGCTTAAAGGACCCTACATTTTTATTAAGGGCACGAAAATGGGCCTTTGTAAAGGCAGAAGTTCGAATACATTGGCGAGGCTCATTAGCCTTCATACATGAGGGTGTTTGATAATAAATTTTGCATCGTAAGTATGTCATCCATGGGATTATTGTGAGGGATGGAAGTTAATTTTCTCTAATAGAAGCAAATGTGGAGCAGTTACCCTAAGAAATTCTCTCGGAGCTTCATAAATAAAAAGAAAATGTTTATCTTCTAAAAGTCAATTTTAAATTTATCTAATAATGCACATTCGCTCGGGATTTTGCTGTTCCTGCCTACAGTGAAAAATTTCTTTAATATATGATTCTAAGATAGGAGTGGCCAACCCAAATGATCTTGCGGACCACTTTGGAAATGCATCCTAACTCGCGGGCCGCATATAAAATTATATATCCCCATATTAGATTTAGACTCACTATAGACATTTTATGGAGAGAAAAATTGAAACATAATGAGTTATTATTTTTGTGTTTATTATTATTCTTACATGTAAACATAGATAATATAATAATAATGATACTAAACGCACATTGTAAAGAAATGTATAACACTAAAAATTAAATATAAAAAATATATAAATATAAAGGAAAAAAAAAAGTGAAATCATTAAAAAATAATTATTTTACAAATGCGATTATTTGTTTCTCCACTCTTTCATTTAGCGTTTGCAAATCGATGCGCGCTCCTCATGAATTCGCAGTATGTAATTTAATTATTATGCGAACTTATAACTGTAGACTCGTAAGTAAATAAAACAGGCAATATCTGTCATCTATTCGCAAACAATATTATTTTAAAATGAAAGTTAAATTTTTTTTTTTTCATAATTTCGACATTTTTTCATAATTTTCATTAATTTTTTTCATTAATTTTTCATTAATTTTTGAATATATCGATGCACACATAATATATTTTTTTAATACATTAGTTTTCACTACTTTGGCCATTACAAAATAAATATATTTTGTGAAAGTGTGATACATCTCACGGGCCGAAAAATGTTCAAGGTGGGCCGCGGGTTGCCCCCCTGCTCTAAAATATTAGTTACATTTGAAAAATACAGAAATCTACAAAGTTAAATGGAAATAAATTGATACTGTAAGTATAGAGAATTAAAAAAAAGAACTTACTGTAGGAATAGCTATTTTTTATGCCGATTAATGTATGCTATATTGGTTTTGTCGTTTACAATTCTGATTTTGTCATAATCGGGCTTTTACTTCGGAAGAAATTTAAATAATTTTTTAATGACTTCTTTGGCGTATGCATACTTCAAATTAAGTGCGTATTCATGAACTATCAAATTTCATTTTAAAAGGGATTTACGTCGCCAAGAGTTCGCCAACAGGAAGAGCGGGACTTTATCCAGAAGTGAATCCTCCATATACTCAGCGCAATTAATTTCCATGCTTCCATGAAAATGCTCAGCCCACTCGCCTAAGATGCCGCCTTTTTCACAGTGTTAATTGCAGCCACTTACATTGCCGAGGGGGAAATCCCCCTCGCATTTGATAGGTCAACCCCTTTAATCGATTTGGAACATTTTGGAACGGAGGGACAGAAAATTATTTTACAACCTTCCAGCCCTGCTATCGGACCGTAAGCGGCGAGCGAAGGCCTTGAATTGAGTTAGTCAAGTCCACTTCGGAGCTACTCCCCTCATCTGCAGTTGAGAACTGATTTTGCAATTTCCCTTTAATTTAATGCATCAGCTCTAAACTAGTCCACGGACCCTTCGAAGTTCAGAGGGTATACGCTCAGTAAGAAAAAAAAATCATTAATTTTATTTTCACTGACCACTAATAAGATCATTTATTACATGAATATAATATATAAATAACAATATTATAACTTTGTATTCGTGGTTAACAATAGACGTAACAATTAATTTTTTTTTTGTCAGTCAGTTAGACGCAAGTTAAACAATAGTATTCGTATCGGCAATTTGTTTAATAATTAAGTAGGAATTAACCTCTTTTTTTTCATGACATGATTTATTTCTATTTAATGCGCTTAGAATAAAGTAAAGAAACACATCATTCTTATTTTAATAATTCAGCGTTTTTTTCGTGTGTGGACATTAGTGGGCCTTATGTTCTATCAACAGGATAAGGGCAGGATATTACCAACCGGGAAGACTTTTAAAGATAACTCTCCTGCATTTGGGATTCGTATGGGAAAAAACACGGAAAACAAGAATGCAAGCAGGAATAACAGGAATTTGTGAAGTGTTAATTTTCTTGTCTTCCAAGAGGACTTTGAGAGAAATTGCACCATATTTGGAAAACCATCCAATCAAATGGTAGAGAGTAGTTCAATGTTGCAACCTTCATTTATCTACATTATAAATTTTACGATGTAATTTACGATACATTTTTTATCTAAGTGAATATATAATTAAAAATATATTTGTGATTTGATTAATTACATAAATTTATATTTACAAAATGATGAAAAGTTTAAAGAATTTTTTGAGGGAACTGCTTATAGATAAACAGCTCATAGCAGATTGCATTCATTGTTATCAGTAACTAAATTTTTATCAAAAATTCTCTAACACCATTTTTAAAGAAAACGGTGTAAGTCCATATGTTACGTGCTAATGAAGTACCATGATTTAAAATTTTGTTTTTAAGATGAATAAATTACATAATTATTATTGCATTAAAAATATTTTTCGCATAAATTGAATTATTTTTCTTAGAAATGCATTTACGGATATTTTCCATCAAATGCAGATTTTTTTTTTTTGTTTAAATTACACGGACAAGAAACTTGATTGCAATCAATTGCAAGAAATGATTCAATTGATTGCAATCAGTTGAAAGAAATAGTTTTCTGTAAACAATTGTCAATTATAACCTTTTAGAAATAAATGTTTCAAATAATTTGCGGAAAAATTTATTAAGAAATAGAATACAATAAAAAATTTTCTTCGAAATAAAGTTCTTCAAAACGAAAGCTGTTGAAAACAACTTTCTTTTTGTTGATTTTGGTTTGGAAAAAAAGCAGAAAACCCTTTGTCAAACGGAACGATGGAAGAATAAAAACAAAATAATATTAATAATATAGACAAAGATTCAAGAACGAAAAGGAATTAAGGGGAAGGGATTTGCGCCTCTCACATCTCTTGAGGGGCGGAGGGTTATTTAATAGGAAAAGAATTCTTAACGCAGAAAAACGTAACGGGATAATGCGGGATAAAAAGTAAATGAAGAGACGCGAGAGAGAAAAAAAAAGAAGAGAAAAATAAAAGGAAGAAAGAAGGAAAACAAAAAGTCATAACTTAGCTTCAACTCCCACTGATAAGTTAGTATAGAAATGTTGTATTAATGGTGTGGAAAAATATTTGTTTTAAATATTATTGTTATTTTTCACACAGATTTTTGCTTTTTAATAATCAGGTATAACTTCATATTGCCTGGCTTTTATAATTATAATAATTTGGTACATTAACAGATATTTATGTAATGAAGAAGTCAATGAATAATTTGAGATCTTTATTTTTCTTGAAATATTGATTTTATTTCAACGGATATATTCACACCCGAACTCTTCTCAAAGGAGGCAATTGGCTTATCAACCAAAACTGGACTGCGTATTAAAGAAATGTAAATCTGGCACTTTTTCTATAACAGTCTGTGATTAATCCAATTTGGGTTTTAAGTAGAAAGGAATTATTTCATGGATTTAGAAAAAGAACTTTCCAATTGGTGACTCTATCATTAACGTAGGCTTTTTTTTTATCCGTGTTATTTGTAGTTCAAGGAAGGGAATAAAAACAACTATATTTTATTGCAAGTTATAAAAAAGGGTTTCTGGAATGGTTTCTCGAATATATATATATATATATATATATATTATTTGTTTTTACCTCTTACTATTTGTAATACAAATTTATATGAATTATAAAAATATAAACTAAAGGAATTTTTAACATTCATTTTTAATATTTATGGAGATATAGTGTTATAATGAAAACATGATTTTTCATGAAATAAGAACTTTTATGCACAATGTCATAGTTTATTTTAGACAAATAATTTGTCATTTATAGCTTTATAATTCAAAAATCTAGCTTTAACCTGAAAATAGACAAAGGAAGTTGGCTTCATTCATAAAATTGTTGCAGGGTACTATATAGAAGTGTAAAACCTAACGTAGAGTAGACATAGAGCATGGAGGTGCTTCAAGTGAGTGCAACTGCAAAAATTACAAGCAAACAATAAAGCCGCAATGCAAACATTGCAAACATTAAAGTCACACAGATAACTTCGTGATTTACAAACTCTCATTAAAATATACAATAGCATTTCAGAAAGAGAGGAAGTCGTAACTATATATACAAACCTTTAAAATATATGCAAGATGCTTCATGTAGATGGTTTATAATCTTGGCGTTCATTTTGATTTACTATAATCTCTTTCAATTCATGTAACAAAATAGTTTTTAATTTAAGTAGGTTTATAAATTTTCTGTATTATTGTTTTGAAACTGGAATGCTGGATGAAATCTAAATTAAATAGATATAATTTTTTTGCCCAATTTCCATAGTTGCTAGTTGGTAAGTAAGTGATCGTGGTATACTTAAAACTTATTTCTTGCTCTCTTTCAACCAGGAATCGATCTTGCTTTGCTCTTGAAAGGAAGCTATAAAGTGAGTATGAATGACATATTTTAGAAGTCAGAACTATTATTAATACTTTAATTTTTCATTGATTTATTATCCATTATTGTTTTTATTATTTTATTATTCATAATGATTTTCTTCAACTCTAACAATATAGTCGGAAAAATAGCCTGATTAAAAAGGATCAATTTTTGAAAATTTTAATTTACGAAACCACCATTTCATTTTTAAACTTTTTAAAGAATCCAGAATTAGTAAAATCTATTATCTAGTTTTTTTTTTTTTTTTTTTGAAAAATTAGAATATGCTTAAAATTTTTTAATATTTAAATTTTGAATTTTCACTTTAAAAGTTCATATCTGTATTTTATATCGTTTTACATCGAAACTATATTATCTTTCTTTTTTATTATATCAAAAGAAAAGCCATGTATAGTGGTTAACAATAATTTTTTGCATTTTTATAGCTGTGTCAAAAAAGCTGCAATGATAATCGTAATGTATGTTAGACGTACAATTACGGTATGTTTTCAGAAATTTTACAGATGATTTTTAGAAAAAAAAATGTGATGTATTTCAATAAATTTTATCCTATTTTTCTTTTGATTGTCGCAACAGCCCCATGGCGTGGGCTAAGGCAGCCTGGCAGATTTCGAGACAGGAAAAGCTCGGATGGGGTGGTCAACACAACACGCTCAAATTAGACAGGGACCTGTAGTTTAAAGCGAATTGCGAAACACAACAGGCCTCCATGGCACCGAGCGCCAGAGCGTTAGTCACTTGGCCATCAGGCTCCATTATTTTGTGAGTCTGCAGTATTTAAATCGGCATCAAATATGATTTAAGTCAGATTTTGAGACAATTATTAAAAGTATATTAAAAACACAACATTTGTTTAATATTTTTGGACTTATCGAACTATTACATACGAATTAACATGATTATTAATTAATATTAAAATAGAATAAAATTTTCATTAGTAAGTTTCACATCATTTCACAAAAATTACACAAAAATCAGGGTAGTAACACTATTTATTATGACAAACGAAACTTATAATACATTTCACAGATTAATAAAAGATGATACAAACATAGCAGTATTTTACCATGAAAACATAAATATAAAATCCAAAATTTAGTTTCATAATAGGAATTTTAAAGAGTTCAAAATAATTTAATATTTTTATTTATCGTAATAATGCATTTGGTATCTAGTTCATTATAGAATGAGCTCATTTATGTTCAATAGAATACAATGGATTTTGGATTCTTTAAACGCACATCATTGTCAGCATAGCATCTGATGTTTCACTGAAACATATCTTTTTATTACGCATCTATTTATTTATTATTATTTTAAATATTTTTTATTTATTTTCTGTAAACCTAAAACAATAATAATAATATAATAAATAAAATGCATAATAATAATCCGATAAATTTAATATATGATGCACAGACTTACGACAGCCGCGATTCATAATATGCAATGCGCGAAAGAGAAAAAGTTATTTTCTTTTATAAATTATTATTATTTTATATTCTTTTCTTTTATTATTAATATATCTTTATATATATATATATATATATATTTATTGAGTATATATATCTTTGAGTTGTTTTCGAGTATCTGTTGACTGAAGTAGGAGTAGTTATTTAAATGTATTACCTAGCAACAACTACAATTAGTGTAATTTTAAGAGTTATATTTTCAGCAATTTGTAAAAATACGTAATGACAGTTTAAAATTAAAATTTATCGTTTGATAATTTAAATGGACAATAGAATTGAGACTTTTGTGCTCGAAAAAGAAAGAAACAAAAAAATAATGCACATAAGAACCTGCTTCCTGTCGAAACTTGCGCGTAATTGAAAAATTTGAAATTAAAAAACATTAAATGAAATATTTTAATTATATAATTAAGTGTTACATTTATTGAAGTAGTCGAATTATGTTTATATCTTAATGCTTAGTTAAAATCTAAATACTAAAAAGAATTTGTCTTATAATTTTTAAAAAAAAAATAAAACACGACCAGGCATGTCGCACACGGTACTCGGTCTGTGCATCTTTATATTGAAATTAACCGTACTAATTTTATTTCAAACAAAAACTCGCAATCACTATTAAGTATTATTTCTCATTTGATATGAGTAGAACATTATATATTACATGAAAAATGCATTACATATTATAAAAGAATATTATGTGAAAAAGCATTATATCTTGCAAAAAACATTAAAATCTGAAAAACATTACATCTGATATTAAAGGAGAATTATCATATTTTTCTGTAATTATGAAGATTTTTTATAATTTGAAACTATAAATACAAAGAAAAAAATCAAGAGATTTTTTTGTCAAAATACTGTTATAAGCAATAAGTAACACAAAAAAGTTTTGTTTAATTATGAGTTTCAAATAAACAATACTTAAAACATTTATTTTTAAACATTAATTTAATTTTTAAACATTAATTTAATTTAATTTAAACATTATTTTAATTTTAAAAACATTACTATCTTAATGTTTTTATTAGCAATAATTTATAACACTTATTGGTTTTAATTTGTTCGACAAATATTTCCAAATTGACAAAAATCAAAACAATAAATTTTTATTATATATACAATAAATTACAGTTTTAAAAAAATATTTGTGCAATTAAAAATACAATCTTTATTACAATTTAAAAAATATTTAAAAGCAATAATTTTCAATGGTAATGGAGTAAAATAAATTCATTTAAAAATTAAATAAAAAAAAATTAAAGTAAATGAACACACATTTAAAAACATTATAAACAAACATTAAATATAATAAAACATTCTATTAAAGCAATCTTTTCTTCTTCCTATACTTTTTTTGTAAACACATTGCTGTTTTTCAAACAACTGTTTTTTAAGCAGTTTTTTTTATTGTACTCACAGAATTTTAAATAAATAAAATTTAAATATTTTATTTAATGCATCCAATATTAGCAAAAAAATTTTAATATAATTTTTAAAGACAATAATTTACAATTTTAAGAGATTATTTATATAAAAATAAATTTTATTCAATCTATATATTTAAAAAAATAAAGAATTGTTTTTAAAATGCTGCTTTTATAAGTTATATAATTAGAAACATTCAGAGATTTTACTTAAAAAACATACTAATACAATCATAAATTATAAAACAATTTATTTTTAAAAATAAAGATCATTTAAAACATTTCTACAAAATAAATTTTTTTTCAATTAAATATAATTGTAACAGAGATTAATGTAAAGAACATATAATTATTTTACCAACAAACATTTTGACTTAGATCTACTCCTTAAACACATATTAATATGTTTACTATACAAGGGTAGACAAAATTTTGCATCACTTTATTTAAAGTCCCTGTAATTGTCAATATCAGAATTGGGGTAAAATGCATACATAGAAAAAGCTTGAGATATTTTGAATTAATTAATTAATTTTTGTTGAATTAATATTTAGGTTCATGCCATTGATTATTATACTCTAATATAATACATTCCTGAAATTGCTTTAACATAAGAACAGCGCCAAAGGGATGAAAATATATCCTTATTCATTTTTTTTAATTTTGTCACCACTTGATTATTTAATTAAACAGAGAACATAATTGGTTAATAATTTTTTTTAAATTGTCAAAAATCTAAAATTAATGAGCTTTCTATTAAACAGTTTTGAGGTATTTTTTTAACCACGTCATTTTAGACTAATTAACTAAAATTAATTATTTTTTTAATTAATTAACTTAAATAATTAATTAACTGAATTAATTAATTTTTTAACATAATTTAAAAATATAAATGTTAAACATAATTTAATTATATAAATGTTACTTAAAAAAAGAATAATAACGATTACTAAAAATAAAAATTAATTAATAAAATTAATTAATAATTAATAAATAAAATTATTAAATTAAAAATAATTAATATTCATATAATTAATTATTAATTAAGTTATTACAATGAATATAATTACTTAAAATTAATTATTAATTTGTAAATTAATTTCATTTTTTATTCAATAAAATTAATTATTAATATGTAAATTAATTACATTTTTTATTCAATAACATCAATTACTAATTTGTAAATTAATTACATTTTTTTATTCAATAAAATTAATTACATTTTTTAAAATTGCATTTAAGAAAATTAATTAATTTTTAAAAAATTTAATGAAATTAATTAATTTGTAAATTAAAATATTTAATTTTTAAATAATAATTAATTAACTTAAATTAATTAAATAATTGATTAATTTTTAGTATAATTTACAACGACATAAGATAATATTACTTAAAAAATAATAACAACGATTACTCAAAATACCCCTCATATATCGTAAAAAAAAAAAAAAAAATGCCTACTCTTAAGTGATGCATAAATTTTGATCACCCCTGTAACCCCTGTTATTAAAATAAATTAGAAATTAATAGGAGCATTGTTAAACCAATATATATTCTTACGCAAAATTCGTAAAAACAAGATTGCAGCAACAAACGTAACCAAAAACAGCACATAGATTAATATAGCTTCACTACATGAGGATGTGAGGGGTAGATTCATTTTGATTATCAACTTCCTGTGTACATAAATATGTGCATTAATTATTATAAATTATTTGTATTATTATTATATTTATCTAATTATCTATACATTAATAATTATTATTGCATGTATGAAACAAATTTAGCAATTAAACTGTATAATAAAAGGCGACATAATCTTAAAATATTTTTAGGAAATAGTCTGTCAAACCAAAAATGATTGGGAAATATATATTCATCTCAAGGATCTACTTTCTTATATAATTTTTTAAAATTATTCTTAAGGCGGTGGTTCAATCCTCTGGCGGCTTTGTTGTAGGCAGTGTTTCAAAAAGCGAGGAGGCTCGATGGCGTTTGTGATATTCAGCATCTTGCCTCGTTAGTAGGACTTTCTGTTAGGATTTTTCATGGGTTTTCTCACACACGATACTCAAAAGTAATTCCCCTTTAAAAGTCCTCCCGGAAGGCACTGCCCTCCTTCTTCAGCGTCACAGAGCCAAGTCACACTTCTACCTACCGGCACTCCACCACAACGGAAGCTCCCCCCTTACCCTTTCATGAGAACACACGGGTTCTGGATTTGTTATAGATGATGCTGTTTACCAAACGGGATATGAAAGTAATAATAATATTTTTGGACTTGGCTCTGAATCGCTGAAGAAGGAGGACAGTGCCTTCCAGGAGGACTTTAGACGGAACTATAGTGCATTTGCTTATCGTGGCTAGGGAGAAAACATTTAAAACTCACACCGAACAGTCTGACAAACGGTTCAAGACGCTGAACATCACAAATCTCCATCGAGTCTCTTCGTCTTTTGAAACAGTGTCTACATCAAAACCGCCAGCGGACTGAACCCTGATGCATCACCACTGAGCCATGAGTCGAGCGGAAATTATTTTTAAATGTAAGTCTAATTCCTTTAGAATAAGGTTTAAAAATATACATATAAATTACATTCTAAAATTTGAAATAAAAAAGATGCTACTATAAAACACTAAGCATTACTGTTTAAGGTGAGATCTAACAATAAATTTCGAGGCAACAACAATAACAATAATTTTTTTTTTTTTCCCGTAGACAAAGGCATTGAAATAAAGCAATGAAACATTTCCTACCGTTTGAGTCAATTGTTAAAATTTTCCCTCCCTTGCAGAGTTAGTCGTCGCTGCATAGGGACGAAATATTTCAGTTAGAAAATGAACATTTCTATAAAATTACAAACAAATCAAATTTTAAAAATACTGCATAATGTGTGGATTTTACTTTATGCAATATAGTATTTTTATTATATTTTTTCTTTCATATGACATAGAAATGCTTTATGCTGTTAATGAATTATTTCCTTTATCAACACTAGATTTACCAAAGAAAGTGAATTAAAGAAAGAAGAAAGTAATACTTAAAAATGAAAAACTAATATTTTTTTTTCTTCTATAATTTTTTGTTCGAATATATATTGATTGCATTCCTAGAAAATAATTATGATTCCTCTACAGGAAATGTGTATTTATCTTCAATTACAGATTTTTATAATTGCATGATTTTGTGAAACATTTTTTTTATAAATTAAATTTTCTTTATTATTTTCTTTTAAAAGAAAAAGTAATCTTATTTTTTTTTCTATCTAATTTAATATTTTAACCTTTAGAAATTTTTATTTTATTCTTGCTGTTGTACATAATAAATAGATTACAATCGTCGTCCTCATTTTGTTCTACATTCTAAATCTTGCATTTATCTCAGGAAACAAAAATGTAAAAAAAAAAAAAAAAAAAAAAATTTGAAAATGCGAAATGCAGAAAAATGGGAAAGTAAAAAGAGAAAATTTCATATAGGAACTTCATTGAAAGCAATGGTCTTTTAATCTCTTCAAAGACGTTGTTACATATGCGTATTTATTTACATTGCATATGTGTGCGCTTATTGTTTTGAATAATTAAAATTATTACAAGAGATAAAACAGATCAAAATGTGTGGAATAATTATCCCCTACGGAATATCTCAACAATGAAATAAAAATAATTAATTGAAAAATATAATTAAGATAATTAGTTAAATTAAAATATTTTAATTAAATTGAAAAATGATCAAGTTAAAAACTCGTCTCTGAGAAAATTAATAATTTCCCGCACTCAAATTTCCTTTAATAGCTGATAGTTCTTGAATGTAAATGTAATCTATGTTTTCAACCAGACAAAAACAAAAAAAAAAAAAAAAAAAACCACTAAAACTGCAAAAGTATTTATCAAACCTACAATGATTTCGAACCTACTTTGTGGTATTTGATAATATTGATTAATGCGTTATTGCGAATTGCAAAGCAGAAGATTATCTTTAGCGATGTTTTGATGTGTGATATTTAATGGGGTATTTTTATTAATGGTATAGCGAAATTTTCTAAAATTTTGGAGACAGTGAAGGAATTTCCTTTAAGTATTTACATATTAGATACCAAAACAACAGTATTTTAAAATACTTGTTACTATTATATTATTATTATTATTTTATTAAAATATTCTAATTCATCTTTATAAAATGAAATGGAGATTTGAAAAATCTCTTTTAATTGAAAAATCATTTTGTTTTTAAATTACAATTAGATGAAAAATTAAAAAAAAATTATTAAACAGATTTTAATAGTCGATGTACATATTAACAATTGAGCTGCTAATAGAAATACTTACTCTTCGTCGTTTTGTGCTTCAACGCGTCTCATACAAGAACGGATGAATATCCAGACGATCATGCAGAGAACCAGCGCAATTTGCAAATAGAAAAGGTCGTTGGTGCAGGTATAATAACCTCAAAATATGAAGAATCAATCATCATTCAATGTAATAGGAGTGTAAAGAAAATAAATAAAAATAAATAAATAAACCATAAAGTTTGTCATTGTATTAGTATGCAAGCATAAACTTTGATTAATTTTTTTAATTAACTTTTATGAGAAATAACCAGAACATAAAAATTAGAATACATATTTGTGCTTAAAAGATCTACTAAATCAGGTGTGGCCAACCCACCTTGAATATTTTTCCGGCCAGTGAGATTTATCACACTTTTACAATTTATATATATATATTTTATAATGGCCAAAGTAGTTATCAACAAGTTTTTTTCTTCCATTAATTTTTCCATAAATATATTTATTAAAATAAAAGAAGTAAAAATTTATCATCATTGATGCCTCTTGTACATCAAAATTTTTTACTCAGAAAATAACTTTCTCAAGCGTTCTATTATTCTTTAACAATGATATCAAAGTTGAAGAGATAGAGAAATAATCCTGCAATGGAATACAGTGTTATGTCTATGTGATATGAAAATTTTACATTGTTCTGCATACTTACAGGGATTCATTTTGCAGTTCATTACTATAGATTTTGCAATACCTTAGAAATCTTTTTTCTGGTTGATCTAAAAAATTTTTTTTTTTTTGCATTAAATAGATATTAAAAAAAAAAAAAAAAGAAATTCAAAAATTAAAACTGAAAAAAAAAATTTAATTAAATCCTTAAAAAACCTAAACTTAAATTCATATTTTTATTATTAAACTACATCCATTTAAGTTCCCTTTAAATAGTTTTTTTAATCCAATAATCCTTATATCATCAGCACCAGTGGCGCAACAGCCTCATGGTTGGCTAAACCGCAATCACAATAAAAACTTAATTTTTAATAACTAAAATCTTAAATTACACAATATCAAAAGGATCCTAGGTGAAAAAAAATTCACACTATTAAATCTTTTAAATAACTACTTTGCTCTGCGCATGTCTGAGTAGGATTTCTACCAAGCAGAAGATTAATCTGTTTCCATCTTTGAACCTTTCCACTTAATCGGATATTTAATTTAATTTAATTAAGCCTACCATTAACAAAAAATTTCAAGACATAATACTAAATATCAAATTTCAAATCGTAATCGTTTCTTCTCAAAGTAAAATTTTCGCATAAATGTCTGTGTGATTGAAATCCTCACAAAAATTAAGTAACAGTATGACAGAATTACGTCATGTGTTTACGTCGTCTTCTAATCTTAAATTAAAATTTCCTTGTTGATTAGAGACAATATTGTTATTGTGTTACTTTTTACGAACAACAAAACTAGTAAATATGTATTTTAAATATATTTTAAGCTAGTTGCTTTTTATCTCAGATACATAAATACTATTCGATTTGAGAAATTATTATTAATATTTTGAGCTCAAAAGTACTGTTTTCCTGTACAAATGTTTCTAAAAATTCTGTATTCGTTTCTGCAAATGTTTTTAGAGGTTTTTACTGAACTTATTCTTGAACTTATTAGAGGTTTATGGAAATGGATTTGATCTAATTTACAAAAAGAAAATTAGAATTTTAATTTAAATAAATAAAATGAACATGATCTAGGTATAATAATATGATAATCCAGGCAACCCTTACCCCTAGAAGTTTGCTGATCTGTTGCTGAGATAACTTGTATTGATTTTTATTTTTAGAAGTTCAAGCAAAGAGTAGCGGGGATAAATTCAGAATCAATTTCCTAAATTAAGATGAGAAAGTTATCCTCATTATTCCTATATCCCTATATCCATAATATCTTATCCCCATTATTATACAACTGTAGAAAGAAGGATGTCCAATCATACAAACGCGGATCTAGTGAATATAAATCGTCTTCCGATTGTATGGAAAATTGGCAAGTGGGCAAATCGGACATAGCAACAAAATCAGGAAAAAAAGATATTTTCGGGGTTTCAATTACAATAAAAATAATTTTAATTTTTAATAATTAAAATTTTAAATTACACAATATCAAAAGGACACTAGATGAAAAAAAAAAATTCACAATTACTACGAGTGTTAAATCTTTTTTTTTTAATTTTTTGCTCCGCAAGTGTTTGACTAGCATTTCTAAAAAAAACAACAGCATAATTCGTTAAAATCTTTGAACTTTTCCACACAATCGGGTGTTGAATTTAATTTAATGAAGCCTATTATTAACAAGAAAATATGTCTTAACATTTTCTTGATACTAAATACTAAATATCTAATTTGACATCGCAGTAACTTCTCAAAGTACCATTCTCACATCTGCGCCTTTGCGATTAAAATCCTCACGAAAAAAAAAAAAAAAAAAAAAATTAAGTAATGTTATGATAAAATTAAGTAATGTGTTTACTGCCATCGTCCAATCTAAAATCACAATTTTCTAAATGAGTAAAGAAAATATTGTTATTGTGTTATTTTTTACAAACAACAAACCTAGTAAATAAGTATTTTAAGTATATTAAGATAGTTGTTTTATATATCAGATATTTGAATACTATTCGATATGAGTAATTAGTAAAAATTTGTGTTTAAATAGTATAGTTTGTTTGTACAATTTAAATGTTTTTAGAGGGGTTTTCTGAAAATCTTCTCTTTTCGGACTTTTTAGAGGTTTATGGACATGAATTTAGTCTAACAGCTAGACTATATGTGGGATCACAAACAACAACAACACAATTTAAATGTATAAATGCACTACATATAAAAATTGTTATTTTGTTACTTAATTTCACAAAACAATAAGCTAGTTAGAATTTAATTAAAATATTTTTAATGTTAGTTTGTCTCTAGAAGCAGATGCTTGTAAACTATTTCACTAAACAATAAGCTAGTTAGAATTTAATTAAATTATTTTTAATGTTAGTTTGTCTCTAGAAGCAGATGCTTGTAAACTATTTCACTAAACAATAAGCTAGTTAGAATTTAATTAAAATATTTTTAATGTCAGTTTCTCTCTAGAAGCAGATGCTTAGCTATTTCACTAAACAATAAGTCTTTTGAAATTTAATTAAAATATTTTTTCATGTCAGTTTGTCTCTAGAAGCAGATGCTTGTAAGCTATTTCATTAAACAATGGGACTTTTGAAATTTAATTAAAATATTTTTTAAAGTCAGATTGTCTTGAGAAGCAGATACTTGTAAGCTATTTCACTAAACAATATGCTTGTTAGAATTTAATTAATGAATTTTAATATCGGTTTGTCACGAGAAGCACATGCTACACATTAGAACGAAAACAACTTGATATCTCAAAGCTCTGTTATCTCAAAAGCAAGCATGATTGCTAATGGATTAAAAAAACATTGCCAACTTTTCCATATAAAAAACTTTTACTCGACTTTTTTTGCATTGAAGTCTTACTAAATGCCTTTTTGTAGGTTTTGTCCTACAAACGCCATAAAATTTTCTTACTGAGTAATTTTTTGAAATTTTATTGTTAGACAGAAAAAAAATTCTGATCGTCGCCAAATAAATAAAATAATAAATTAAATGAAATATTCTCCAAAGAGAAATAAGTAAGTAGCACTTTGGAAAGATCTAATAAGTTTAAGAATTTCATTTTTCTGCATTGAATAAAATTTTTATTTATATCTGATAACCTTAAGTAACATTTCGTTCATTAAAAATAAAAATGCTCATTAAAATTTCAACGAATTTACTGCTCATTTTTTAGGCAGAGGTAAATATTTCTTACTTACCCTAAGAGCTTGAAGTTCAAGAATGAGCTTCACCTACTCCCTCATTTCGGTTGTCATGACAACATAATCACATGACTTCCTTGGGGGCGATGTTTGAAGATACAACAGATTAATTGTGAACACCTAATAATCATTTCCCTTTCTATAAATAGTATTAAGTCCTTATTAAATTTTAATGTTCACTTTGTTTACTGTGCAACTCTTTTTTTTTTTTTTTAATGTAAGTTTTTTTTATTCATGATTCTTTCATGTTTCTTTTTTAACCCAAATTATTATTCAATTGCCATTTTACTATAGGTAATTTATTAAGAACAAAATAAGAAAATTATTCATTTAAATCCTTCATTTATCTTTAGCACAAATGAAGGAGATCCTTTAAAAATGTATATACTTTTTTTTGAAATTTTAATTTTTATTAAAAATTTTTATATTATTTTTAAAAACATAAAAATATTTATAAAAAATTTCATATCATACAACCCTCATTTGCCGTTACAGTTTTATTTTAAGCATTGAACATTCACATTTTTAATCTTTTTGTAATTTTTATGTGAGAAAACTATTAAATTCCATAAAATTTTAAAAAAAATTAAGAATATTAAGATTAGTTGCTCTCTCATCCCATCCAAGAAATTCTGTCATTGATTATTTTCATCAAAAAGAATACTCTGATGAGATTTAAGCGTTATTAAAAATGGCTCTCTGAATTTAGGTTTACAGAAAATTTTCGGTCTTATAATAATCCCGATGAAGACTATACTTTGTAAAGGCTTCTTTGAAACTTAGATTCGAGTCCATTAACAAAATAGCCGGGAACGGGTATGACAAGAAATAGGATTTGGAAAAACGAAATTTGTTATGTATAAGTAAATAAAAAAAATGATGACAATTAAGCATATAAGTGTGAAAAGCTTAGTGCTCGACTCACGGTTGAGTAGTAACGTGCACCGCTGGTGAGTATTAGGGTTGAGGTTCAATTCACTGGCGTTAATGTTGTAGACACTGTTTAAACTAAAAAAGGAAACTCGCTGGCGTTTGTGATTTTTAGCATTTACATATCGTTGGTCAGACCACCTGGTGGAAGCTTTTCAGGTTTTCTCCTATACGTTAAGGTAGTCCAGTGCCCCGGAAGGCACTGCTCTCCTTCTTCAACAACTCGGAGCCAAGGCAGACCTTCATCCACTGATGCTCCATCACAACAGAAGCTTCCGTCCATCCATGAGTAGGCTACAGAGTGCCTGCCCAGCTCTGCCGGACACTGATGATTAGTCACAACGCTTAAGCATTCTCCTGTGACGTTTCGGATATCCATACAATATTTTCTTTGTCATGTTGTTTCCATTTGGCAATCTTAAGTTTAGGAGAAAAGCAAGCCCCTTTACTTTAACCAGTAGCGTAGCATGAACATTTTCTTTTTACTTCTTCATTGAAAGAATTATTGAACTTTTAATATGGTCTCTTTACTTTGAAAGTGCCGATAATCAGGGTGTTTGATCCTCCAGGGATTCAGGGGGTAATCCTCCTCTACTAGTGCATTTATAAGAGCAATATCGTTGATCATCCTAAGGAGATGGATACATATCGTTGACACTGAAGATAACGATGAATGATGAAGAGAGATAAAGCGCTCTCCAATAGCCTTATTGAGAAGATTTTACACGTGTTAGTTTTTTAATATTCACTTCTTCATGGGGAATAGTGAAAATATTGTTTAAGAGCAAGTGTTTCTTTTTTTAATATCGATTTTCGATCTTGAAATTTTTTATTGATCAGTATAATCATGATATCATGAATCATGAATCGCTAGACCACAGCTGGTCGAGTTTATTTATTTTATCCCGAAATAAAAGTGGAAGTGATCTCCCTTTGAAAATGTGATTCTTAATTGTCACTATTCCGATGTTGTTATTCGTTTGGAATCCACGTTAAATTGTAGGTCCTTGTATAATTAGCCCAAAGTGTGAAAAAATGACAGTAGAGCAACAAACCATATATATATATATATATGATATCCAAATCGATGAAAATATTACTGAGAAAAACTAAACCTAACTAGACATATATAGAAAGGTATTAGCGTAAGAAAATAGTTAATAGTCATTTTTCATACATTATTTCGCAATCAATAAGATGGAAACATGAAGCAGTTCACAGTTGTAAATAGGAAGTCGTTATCTCTAAATTAACTCTTTATTTGTTAAAAATATTTCATAATTATTTCTCTTCAAGATTTCAAATTTAATAAAGCTTTTACATAAATTATGTAATATAGATTACAAAACCTGTTATATAGATTATATAATGTGTAGACATTTTTATATATTTTACTAGTTCTTTGATAATAAATTTTTTTGATTAATTCAAGAAATTCTATTGATTAATAATTATATATATATATAATTAAAAACTAATTAAGCCTTTGCTATTTTTTGTAGAAATTTGCAGGCCTATAACGAAATTCAATAGGAAGTTTTATAACAATTGAAAAAAAAAATTATTCGAAAAAAATTTCGCAAGTTTTATAAATGAAACATCTCCTAAAATATTGTAACTCTATAAAAATGTTTTCCCCTTGTTTTTTAAAAAATATAATTTGCATCACAGCCAGGATGATCCATGTAAAAATTCAGTTATGGCCATAAAATAAATAAATAAATAAAAATAACTCCCTATTGATTTTGTAGATGGTAGCACAAACAATAAAAGTATTTTTTATCAACAAAAATCGTAGGGAATAAATGAATTTTCGCCTTTTTTGTAAATAAAATTTTAACAAAAATATCTCTTAAAATTAATGCTACATTAACAATTTTTCTTGTAATTTATAATAAAATTGTAAAAAATATTTTTGGAATTCTTCTATAAATTTTAAGACTCCAATGAAATAGAAATTTTTTATTTATGACTCATAATAGCATATTTACAATCAATCATGAATATATGCAACGGATGAAATTATGCAATAAAACAATAATATTTTTTTTCTAAATTAAGAACCTTCGATTTTAGATATTAAAAATATTTTTAACATTTCAATTAATAATATTTATATTACATATATTTCTAAGAATAATCAGTGTTAGAAGTAGACATAACAAATGATTATTGTTGCTTATGCTTACGATTAAAATAAAATATTTGAAACATTTCTTTTTGAAGCAATTTTAATTGAAATAATATTAAAACTTATTTATTTATTTATTTTTGTCGTCTATACATTAATTCTTAAACCTGGCTTGGGGATTACAATTCCAGGAAATTGTATATCGATCAATCTATACATAATATGAAATATTTTTCTGTCTGTCTTTATTTCAGAAATCTAAAAGAATAACATTAAAAAGGTTTCTTATTAATTCTTATTAATTATTCTTTAATTACTAATATCATTATATTTTATATTTTTCACCATCAGATAGTGCAAATAATTTAAAAGAATTATGAATGAGTAATGAAATCATAGCAGCTTTCGCACTTATTGCCAATTCATACTCATGTAGCTTCTGGTGGCGTTATTGTATCTTCCTAATTGTCTATCTGATTCCCTGAACTACTTGCACAAATGATTGCTTTCGCTATAAAGACACTTCTAGGTTTTGTAAAATATGTACACTTTTATTGATAATCAATGTAGTTAATAACTTTCATAAATATTTCGTCACAATAATTAATTAAACAATTAGATAAAGTCTCGAGGCCAATTTATATTCAACTAGCCTACTCGCTAATTGACACTCTTTTTATTAATTTATCTCACATAAATCTATGTATAGGAATGTTGTATCCGTAGGTAGGAAAATCGTTCTATTGTGCTCGATGAAAACTGAAAAAATAAAATAAAGGAAGAAAATAATAAAATGTGAAAAAGGGGGGAAAAACTAAAGTGAAAAAAAAAAAAAGTAAATAAATAAAATGGGGAAAAAGGAAGGTTAGAAATATGGGGGAAAGGGAAAAAATAAAGGGAAAAGGAAAATAAATAAAAGGGATGGAGAAAAAAAAAAAAAAAAATTAAATAACATGGGAAAAAAAGGGAAGTTTAAAAATATGTTGAAAAGGGAAAAAAAGGAAATAAATAAAATGGGAAAAAATAAAAGTGAAAAGGAAAAAAAAGTAAATAAATAAATAAAATGGGAAAAATAAAAAGGGAAGGTTAGAAATATGTGGGAAAGGGAAAAAATAAAGGGAAAAGGAAAATAAATAAAAAGGGACGGAGAAAAAAAGTGGAAAGAAAAAAAAAATAAATAAATAAAATGAAAAAAAAAAAAAAAAAAAAGGGAAGTTTAAAAATATGTTCAAAAGGGAAAAAAGGAAATAAATAAAATGGGAAAAATAAAGTGTAAGGAAAAAAAGTAAATAAATAAAATGAGAAAAATGAGAAAAACTAAAAGAGGTGGGGAAAAAATATGTGGAAAAGGAAAAAAAAAGCAAATAAATAAATAAAATCTGAAAAATAAAATAAAAAAAAAGGAAAAAATAAAAAAAAACGGCTGGAGAAAATGTGTAGAAAAGGGTAAATTTTAAAAATGTGTAAATTTTATTTCCATCCATATCATTTTATCATTTCTATAATGTCATGCATCTTTTTTTAAAAAAAATTGAATTATAATTAATTTTATTTTATTTAATAAAAAGGAGATACCATTAAACAACAAATATTTATCTCGATTATTTCCAATGCTGTCTTCCTTAACTAATTGTTAAACAAATTTATTTGTCCATCTATTTTTGATAGATAGGAGAATGCATTTCAGTCGTTCGTCAATTTAATTGCATTATCCACATAACTGGTAAATGCAACTAAATTACTGAAAGTTATTCAATTAGTTACTTTCTCACCTTCAATTAGGTGAAGCCACTTTTTTATAATATATTCTGTTAAAACTAAATGACATCAACCAGGAGTTCATCTGGCAGTTTAATAAAACTGGAAGTGCTATTAGCACTAAGGATACACGGGCTCTTCGTAGCTAATGGAATGGGATAATAGAAATATGGGAGGAAAGTGGTACCGCTGAAGTGATGGATAAAGTAGGGGGGGGCATGACTCAGAGTCAGCAGGTGAAAAGAGATTTTTTAACTTAAGGATATATTACAGGAATTGATTTTTAATAACAAAGTGTAAAAAAAATCAAGTGAGTTGAAGCTTTTATTAATGTGGATGTGAAGTTCGCTTTCATTTGATAAAGGTTTTTTTCTATTGTTAAATATTTATCGTAACTGTATCTTTTTAAATACTTTTAAATACATCAGCTCCATTGGTTTCGGAAAAATCTTATTTTCATTTAATGTACATCAGATCCGAACAATAACTGTTCTATAATTTAATATTGCTAACTAACTTTTATACTAACAACTATTTCCAACATTTCTGCTTTTATACTTAAATACAAGGGTAAAGTACTTTAATAATAGGAATGAAGGATAAAAATTAATGTTTTGTAAATTATTGGCATTTGTATAGTGTGTGATATTCTCTATTTATTTTAAAAATCATGATTCACGAGGATATCAACAATAAGTGACAAAGATATAATTCATAGATATTCTTAAAGACCATAAGTATACAAAGCATATATACCCATAATTCTCTGAAGTGCAAACCGACCATATTATATTAGATATATGCACATTCTGTCTATCTATCTCTCTCTCTTCATATACACTCAAGAGCCAAAACATTATGACCACCCCTACATTTTGCAATGAACTCTCCTGGATGACGTGGAAGGCACCGTGATCAGGTGGAAGTGGTATTTAACTGGTATTAATCCATATCAAGGCGGGTTGAAGCTGTGTTGCGCGCCAAAAGGTGGGCCAACTCGTTATTGACAGGTGGTCATAATGTTTTGGCTCTTGAGGTGTATATATATATATATTATTGGTGCTATAGCCCTTGAAGGGCCATGACCTTGAAGGGCCTTTAAAATTTTTCCACCATTCCATGACTAACTGCCTTTTGCTCAGTTAATGATTCTCAGTCTTCAAGTCCTCCTCGACTTGATCTCCCTATCTAACTTTTGGTCTTCCACTGGGTCTAGATCCTCTGAGTTTTCTTAAGGAGTCTTTTTTTTTTTGTTGTTCTATTTTTCTATTTAGCTCCATTCTCTCTACATAATTTAGCCGTTGGATTCTCTTTATCTCCGTGACAATATTATTATCGTCCTCTGAATATAAAAATTTTGTTAGAAAAAAAAAGTGGCTGTGTTTAAATTGAAAGAACTAGAAAAAGGTTTTGAATCACAAATTCAAATTATATGAATATAATAAACATTTTGAATGTTTCGAATATGAATGAAGTATGTGAATTAGTCAAAATAAAAAATAAGTGTTGAAAATAACTATTGGAATTGAATGATTTCAACATAAATATTAAAATTAAATCTAAAAACTAAGTAGTCATTTTATTCTTCTAAGAGATCAAGAATTTGAAATAAGTTCCTTTTATACATTTTTGGTAAAACATAATAATTTTGAATTGAAAAAATAGCGGTCCCATCACAATTTTGGGGAAGTAAATTGATGTTAACTAACATACTGTGGAAGTTTCTTGGCTACAATGACGTATCGTTTTAATTTTTGAATACTGAGTCGGGCTAATTTTTCTTTCAAAATAAATTTATTTTTATTTATTGATACGAGTATAAACGTTTGCATCTTTGCTGCGTTCACACATCAACAACGATTTAAACTTTACATGAATAAGAAACTTATCAATTCTTCTATGCATTGTATATTATGTATATAAACTTACACGCAAACTTTCAAATTTAGCTCTAGTATAGTTTTTACATTAATATAACATAAGCAACTGCTTCTATAGAGTGTAGATTAATTTTTTTTTGTAATAACTGTGTGTAATAACTACAATATAGCGAATACTGATAAGTGTATACTATAGCCTATACTTACTGATAAGCATATTATATAACGCTTACGGATAAATATATTTATGATAAAGCACTTATTGATAATTCAATAAGTTTTGCAAAATAAATTAAGAAGCTATTCATCATTTGTTCAAATGACTCATTATGTTTCAAAATTTAATTATATCTGTAATAACAAAATAAATATTTGTTCATAGCTATTATTTCGCTTCGACACACACACAAATATTATTTACAGCCTGATATACTGTATAGTTTTTATTTATTTAAAAGATGCACATTTTTCACATAAAACACAAAGGCACTTAATAATGTTAAAAAGGTTAAGCGAGGAGCGAAAGTTAAATGTTTGAGATCCATTATGTTAGCCGAATTCTCTAGAAAATTAAAAGCTGTAAATGGACTCACAAAATGTTTCATTTACACATCATTCATCATTTTTCAAAGTATAATACGTAATTAATAATTGAATTTTCCCCACTTAATGTATCTTAATTAGAGTTAGTGTTTAATAACTCATCCATTAGCATAACCTTCAAATTAAATATGTAATAGCTTGAAAACTTATGGTTAAGGAATTAATTTCTCTCCCTCTTTTTGTGCCGTATCGACGTGTATTTAAAAATATTTTTTTAATGTTGTTGTGTACAATTGTTATGATTTTTTTATTTATTTCACGTACTATAGTTAATTTTAACGCGTATATGTTTGTGGAAAGACTAATTGGAAAGGGATCAATGTTTCCGGCCAGTGCTAACAGGGGATCACAGCTGGTATGGATTTGTTTTCCAAAACTAAAAGATGTGCTGTTTCTCCCTTTGAACTTTTTTCATTTGCGGCTCTTCGAGTGGCGACTTTGCCTTATAGTTGAATGAAGTTTTTATCGACGATATTTACAAGCCGGATGCAAGAACTCTGTTTAACCAGATGTCTTCTTTTACAGGAGAATCCCTGGCTGCTGGCTGGCTGGACGTTTGTTAGTGATTCGGAATCCACGTTAAAACTGTAGGTCCCAGTCTGTTTAGCCTAAAAAGTGTGCTCAAGATGACCGTAGAGCGACAAACCAAACCAAAATAATCTTCTACAGGAGAAATCGACGCCTGATCTCCCAAAAAGTATCGTCGCGTTACTCGGATTGATTAGGTGTTGGATGCACTCTGCCAATGTTGGAACGTTTAGGTCCCTGAAAGAATTTGAAGTCCAACTAATAAGGAAAATTAAAAAACCAGAGGACTTGAGATAGGGTAAAAGTATTGGAGATATATACTATCGTGTCCAAAAGTAAGCCCCATTTTCAATTTAAAATTCCCGGGGATTATGGAATTTGATTTTTTTTTCTTCTTTAGGTTGCTGACACTGCCCTTGACATCTGTGTGAAATTTAACGTCAAAATATTCATTAGTCTTTGAGTTACGCTTGGCTTTGGGAGACGCTAAAACTGATTCCGGCAATTTTGAAATGTCTGAATTAGTTGAGCAAAGAACTTGCATTCAATTTTGTTTGCGGAAACGTATAGAATGTTGTAGAAGGTATTCGATGAGCATTCCTATATCGGAAAGAAATGTTTACAAGTGGTGTAAACATTTCAAAGAAAACAGAGAACGCGTTAAAGACGAAGAGCCCTCTGATCGACCATCAACCTCAACCGACGAAGCTCACGTCCAAAAAGTTAAAGATTTGGTGCTTGCAAACCGTCGATTTATAATTAGAGACCTTGCTGATGAGGTTGGAATTTCAAAAGGATCGGTCCATTCCATTTTGGGCCTCAAACGCATCAAATCTCGAATGGTACCGAAAATGAAACCCATATCGTTCCACAACCACCGTATTCACACCGTGCGACTTCTGGCTATTCCCTAAACTGAAAAAGACCACTCCGGGGACACCGTTTTGAGTCGATTGAAAAGATTCAATGTGAATCGCCGCTCGCTTTAAAGGCCATCCCTGCCGTTGACTTTTTAGCATTCATTGACGATTGGAAAAAAAGTTGGCATAAGTGCATTGGGCCCGGAAGGGATTACTTTGAAGGCGATGAAATAAATTTGGAAGAATAAATGGAGAGGTTTTGAAAAAAATAATTGATCTTACTTTTTGGGAACAGTAGTAAGAGAGAAATAATCGAGTTTATCGCCAAGGTACCATGAAAATTATGGAGACGATAAACAAGATGAACTGAAACCGTGACCGTTGAGGGACTTATCCAGATATCTTCTTGTACGAGAGAAATCGACCCCTGATCTCCAAAAAGGTATTGCAGCGTTACTCGGATTAATTAGGTGTCGGTGCCAAATGTGGAATATATAGGTCCCCGGGCGGATTTTAAGGTTGAAATCCAACCAAAATGGAGAAAAAAAAAAAAAAAAAAAAAAAATGGCAGTGGACTTGAGGGAGGATAAAAAAAGTATTGTATATATATAAGAGATTCGGTACGGTTCCTCGCTCTGCGATCATTTTTGCACACTTTAGGCTAATTAGACCGCGCCATACAGTTTAACGTGGATTCCGGGTTCAAAGACCTACACTTACTCTAACAAACATCCATGCCACCACCAGGATTCAAACCTGAAGCCTGTGCTTCCAAAGGCCATCTGGTCGCGATAAGTAAAGGAGGAAGATTGGAGTTTATCACCATGATAGTATGAGATGCCTATCAAAAACATGGAGACGATAAACAAGATGAACTAAATCGGTGACCGGCGAGAGGGGTATAATGAAGAGCTGTCCCGAAACGTACTCTTGGCTGTACTGGATGAAGAAAAAAAAAAAGTGCGAATCACAGAGACGAAGAAACTGAAGATGTTCTAACGGCCCCGCTCCAGCGAAGGCGAGAACCAAGCTCCGATTTGAATTTGAAGTAAAAAGAGACAAAAAGGAATATGTTCTAAAAGCCCTAGAACGAAGTGTTCTAAGTGACCTCCAGAACAGCTTTTCATCCGAAAGCTGCCCAAATTCTCCGTGAAAGACAAGCTTCAAAATAATCTGAGATAATCTTTTAATAATTCTATTTGATGGTCCCTAGGTGTGCCACATACTTCTAAAGGGCTGGAACTGTATTAACCTCGTGAATAGACATTCGTCTTGAATGATACGAGTTTCATTAACTAATATATTATCGTAATTATTCTATTAAAATCCATCCAGTAAAATTTTTATTAAATTATATATTTTTAATAGCAAGTTAGCTTTAATTGCCTCATGCTATTTTATACGTTTTATTTCCTTGTGTAATATTAGTTAAGATATTTATTGTATTTTCAAGCAGAACGTCAGCAAATATGTGCTCATTAAATATATGTACATT
Source organism: Caerostris extrusa (assembly GCA_021605095.1). Taxonomy (NCBI): domain Eukaryota; kingdom Metazoa; phylum Arthropoda; class Arachnida; order Araneae; family Araneidae; genus Caerostris; species Caerostris extrusa. Next base: position 111,427 of record BPLR01013995.1, read on the forward strand.
GTATTTAATGATATTTAGTGCTAATTTTGTTGAATAAAAATGCTTCCACACAAAAGGTACCTTCCTATATATGTGTGTGTGTGTGCATGCGTATATGTATGTTTGTATTCGTGCGTTTGTTTGTGTGTGAATGCATGTGTACATATGTGTGTATGTGTTTGTGTGTGAATGCACGTGTGTACATATGTGTGCATGTGTTTGTGTGGGTGGGTGTACATGGATGTATATATTTGTATGTTGTGTGGGCGTACATGCATATGTGTATGCTTGTGTGCGTATATACGTGTATGTTTGTGCATATGTTTAGTTTTCAATGCAAACTATACAAATGCATCAAGAATTAGAGAAAACTAGATTACATAAGATATAATTATAAGAATTTATATTGCAAACTAGTTACTCAAGAAATTAGTAAAAATCCATTAAAAACGCAATTATAGTATATAATGTCCTTCATGAAGGAACGAGTAAAATACTATAATCCCCATTATTTCTAACGAGTGGATGACTATTCTTAGCAGCTTTTTTATATTTTATTTTCTAAGGATTCTGTCGTATAAAGATGTAAATATTCATTAAAAAGCCTATTTGTAGTAGTTTGATAGTACCAAGCATTACTACATGTTACTGGGCATCTAAAAAATGTCGTTTATCAAATACTGGTTGTAAAGTTTAATTATTTTTTGTCTTGTATTATTTTCCAATAATAAAAGTTACTTTAAAATACTCAAAAAGATTCCGTTTTTAAAAAATATTATTGCAATTAGGATTAATTTTTGTGTATATTTGTATAAAAGTAGTTTTTACATTAACTGTATGCCTTCATTTAATCTTGCAGAAATCATATTGATGTGACCATCTATCGTATGAAGATTGCAACTGAATATTCAAATTAAGTATTCCAGCCTACAAGGACATGCCATTGGCATAGATAAATTGAATGGAAGACGTACGCAAATCAAACTGAAATTGTAAAATAGGACAGAGAGAGCATCCAAAATAAAAAAAAAAACGTTTCTCTTTATTGAGGATATCAAGAAGCAAAAATAAGGAAGACATTTTCTGGGTTTTGCGCAAGAATTACTTGCAAAGGGGTCGATTAATACAATTGAAAGAAAGTGCATAAAACTTTCCCCTCTCCCTCTAATGAATGGGGGATTAACATTACGCAGAGGCGTATATCTCTAGTTGAAAAATCCGAGAGTCCATCCCCGCAAACTGCCATGCCTCTGGGCAATTTAAATGGGTGCTAAAAGGACGCACAATATATTCCCATGTAACATATCGACCAGAGATTAATATGCGAGAGTCGCTGTGCAGAGATTATTTGCGGAACCACTCCAAGACTGTCGGTGTCAATTTTGGAGTTCATTGAAGATTTTCCAAGCCCTATTAAGCTGAGAAAAATCCAAAAAGGGAAATAAACTTATGAAAAAAAAGATGAAAATGAATTTTTTTTTTTCAGTTGTTTTATGGTTCGTCTATACCAGGGGTCGGCAACCTGCGGCTCTTTGGATGTGAAACTGCGGCTCTTTAGTTCCATACGCAAATATTATTTATTTTATCAAAAAAAAAAAAAAAAAAAAAAAAAACCCTTTTAAAATCATTCTGAATCGACTAACGATGAATCTGAAGAACTGTTTCGTGATTTCAAAAACAAACCAGAAATCTTGAAAAAAAATCAAAGATTTGCCACTATCCGCTAAAACAGTACAAGATAGAATAGCTAAAATATCTTCAAATGTAACATATTTGCAGGTGGAAGATATTCAACTTTCTTCTGCCTTATCACTTGCTATAGATGAGTCTTGCGACATAAAAGACACGGCACAAGTTACCCTTTTTGTCAGGTATATGTCTTCCCAAGGTCAAAAGAACTTCTAGGATTGCTACCGCTCTCGGGACAAACTAGACGGGAAGATATAGCGAATGCCGTGCAAAAATGCCTTGAAAACAATAAGATCGATTTAAATAAAATCGTTTCAATAGCAACTGATGGAACCAGAAGTATGACAGGAAAAAATAAAGGGGCAACAACGATTCTTCAGAGCAAAATAAACCACGAAATTCTTACGTTTCACTGCATAATACACCAAGAAGCGGTTTGTGGCCAAACATTTTCGGCCGAAATAGTTGAAGTCATGAATTTGGTAATCAAGATTGTTAACAGCATCTTGTCAAAGTACTCTACCATCGTCAGTTTAAAGAATTCTTAAACGAAATGGAGACTCAGTATTCCGACTTCCTTCTTCACAATAAAGTGCGATGGCTTTCCGAAGGTAAGGTGTTGAAGCGATTTGCTTTTGTGCTTGAATGAAATAAATACATTCCTAAATGAAAAAGGTATTAATCACTCTGAATTAGAGAACGACAAATGGGTGCAAAAATTTTACTTTATGGTGGATATCACAGTGAAATTAAATGAGCTGAGTATAAAACTGCAAGGAAAAGGAAACCCAGCCTACGTTTTGGTAGAAGAATTGGTTTGTTTTGAAGAAAATTAATTCTTTTTGCAGAATATATTCAGAGCGGTAAATTACTACATTTTCAATTTCTAAAGCAATATCATGATAAAACCAGTGCAACTGTTGAAACGAGGTACTTCATCACAGTTATAAAAAAATTAAAGATGAATTTGCTGACAGATTTGAGCCATTCAAAACCACTCTAGCATTCATAGTAAATCCTCTCAACACAAATAGTAACGAAATCCGCATTGAGCCATTTGGAATTGATACTGGATCTCTAGAAATGCAATTGATCGATTTAAAAAAGTAAAGCTTTGTGGAGTGGAAAATTTACAGAGTTGAAAAGCAAGTTGGAGGTCCAGAAATGTATGTACGTAACGCAAAAAAGTGGACAACTTTAAAAGAAATGCCGCGAGTTGAGGCACTTATATTCGACGCATGGAATAGTCTTCCAGATTGCTACAGTGAGGTGAAGAAGTTGGCATTTGGAGTGCTGACTATCTTCGGATCGACATATTCGTGCGAGCAAGTGTTCTCTTGCGTGAATATAATTAAAAGTAAAGTAAGAAGCCAACTAACAAATGAAAATTTAGAGTCGTGTTCGAAACTTAAAGCAACAAGTTATGAGCCAAATTTATCCAAACTTTCTAAAACCATGCAAAGCCAATGCTCCCATTGAATTTGTTTGCTCAAATGTATGTTATTGTTTTTTTTATTTTAAGTACAAATTACATTGTTTAGTAAAGTTTAAATTTTCTACTTGAATAAGTATGCAAAGCCATCTCTCCCATTGAATTTGTTTGTTCAATTGTTTGTTATTGAAGTACAAGTTAGTGTTGTAAGTAAATGTTTAATTGTTTTAATTTTTTACTTAAATAATAAGTAATTATCTAATAATGAATAAATAGAATGATATAATGAATAAATAGATATTTTTCTTATGAATAAATAGATTAGTTTTTTTTCATCAAAAACTTTATTTATGCGAGTACTAACAGGTGGGTTAGTATTATTAAATCGGCGCTATTAGTATTAAATCCATATAATTTTTAGTTAGCCCTAACCTTCAAAAAACACGTGTATAAATTTGACAGCTGTTGCACTATTAGTATGTGAGTTACAGCATTTTTAGTGAAGTAACTTTTGTTAGTTTGAAAAAATGGATAAAAAGGAATTTCATGTGTTAATAAAGCATTGCTTTTTGGCGAACAAAAAATACTATTGAAGCCAAGACTTGGCTTGATAAACATTATTCGACTTTTCACCAGGAAAATCAACCGTAGAGAAGTGGTTTGCTAAATTTAAACGAGGCGAAATGAGCACCGAGGACGATGCCTGCAGTGGACGCCCCAAAGAGGCTGTTACCGACGAAAACATAAAAAAAGTCCACAAAACAATTTCTGATAACCGTAAAGTGAAGTTGATTGAGATAGCTGAGACCCTAAAGATATCAAAGGAACGTGCTGGACAGTAATCAGTATTCAGTATCAGTATTTGATCAGTATTTGTCCGTTTAAATAACCAAATGATTGCTTCGAAAGACACTTACGTTTCATCTTCCGGTTCTTCACAGGGAGACACATTATTCGACGACACAGGATGAAGCATTTCAACATGATCAGGAACAGGAATTTAACTATTAAAATCATGGCTAAATACGCTGTGTCTGAAAGAAGAAATTGGAAAATCTGAAATAATATCTGAAACTGAAATCGGAAAACCTAAAATGTAAACTGAAAGCGCTAAACTTCAGTATTCAGAAAACCTTGTTAATAGATCTTTATTAATGGAACTTTAAATTTGAAATAGTAAAATAGAAATTTTTTTAAATATATGCCTTAGGAATTTTATGTGAATTTAAAAATTAATGCCATTGGAAATTTGTATTTAAATTTTTGTTGCATATACTGAAACTTTTATAATTTTATTACTACTAGAAAATGTAAGGAATTTTTCAACACACACTCGCGCACTCACACATGAAAGACATTGAGTGATTATTAATGACATTGGTTCTGAAATATGATGGAAAAACCATTGTTATATATATATATATATTCATCCTTCCCATATCCTTTTTACTCCTTCGGCATTTTATTCCGCCTTCTTCAAAGCCTTTTTTCAGAGTTTTAGTCACAGGTTTCGCTTTTATTTATTTATTGGCAGCTGTCAGAATTTGAAAATTTTGGAATAATAGAGATTGTATGGTCAGCTCCACGAGTTGGAAACTGTTGTAACAATACAAAAACAATTGTAGGTCATTTAGATATTCCAACGCTTCAAATTTTCTAGAAATTAATTAAAATCTTAACACAAAATGATTCAGACATACATGATGAATGTTTAACCTTGTCTAAATCGCAAAATAAAGGCCGTTGGGATTTGGCAACTGCTTTTTGTAGAGTCAGCTGGATGAAAAAGCCGTCAAATGTGGTAACTTGATTTCTTCTACTGTTTGTAATTCAATTCATTTACAATTGCAACCCGTTACATGGCGCATTTTGGCGAAAAGATTTCTTGACGCCAAATCCCAACGGCCCCTATTCTGCAATTTTACCTTAACCTTTCGCGGATGAAATATTATGCTTTTTTTTTGTGTGTTACACGATCTATTTATTAATCTATATACGAAGCTATTTTGCAATTTTAATCCTCTATGTTTAAATGTTATTTAATTGAGATTAGATTATTATAAAGAGTATTAATTAGAAATTATGAGCTAAAAATATTAATGAGCTAAAAATACTAAATGTAATTTTATGAAGTCATCTGTATAAAATAAATACTTTATAGAATATTTCGTTGAAAAAAAAAGTTTAAGAAGCTAATATTAAAAATTTTAAAATAAAAGAAGTCCAATAAATTATTTTTATATTTTACTTATGCTTGTATTTATACATCAAATGTTATATGTTTTGTCTTCTAAAGATCAACTCATTTTGATACTTACAGTCCTCCTTACTTATACACATCTTTCAATATAAAAGGAGTTTTTGAAGGAGTTTAATCAGAACAGATTATATTAAGCTGAAAAATACAAATATATTTCATATAGAATAAAAAGATTTAATTTTAATATACATAAAAAAAATGTATGAAAATTCTTTATAACTCTCGATACAAAAACATTATAATCAAAACTCTAAGCATTATTGATTAGAAGTTGAAATGATCTAAAAGACGAAATTTGTATTTAACGATATCATTTATTTATTATTGTCATTCAAATAATAATGCTTTGAATAAAAGCATCCACTTTAAACCGTAAGGAAAGAAAAGAAATCCGTAGAAACCGTAACCGTCACCTATGTCCCGGTCCTAGTAGGATCGTAGAGCTTTGTGGATGTAGTGTTATTCGAGTCCGTAGCATGTTTCCAAATTACACGTGCCCCTGGGTAGTGAGTAACAGTGGTGCAGCCCTTTGCTTATGGCATAAAGATAACTGTCTCTGTATTTCCAGTTGCATTAGGGGGAAAAAATTATATTTTATTTCACTGTTAATTGTTGATATAATCAAAGTTTTAAAAAATTGCTCGGATGATTTTTTTACATAAAGAATCAACCAAAAAGTCGTAACAAAAAAATAAAAAGTGTTACAGTAATCGATTTTTATTTTTCTCAAGTCAATTTTTTTGTTTTGCTATTAATGTTTTTTAACTGACAGAGAATAAGTACAATAAAAGGCAGAGATCACTTATACTTTCTTCTGAATGAAACGGACCCTTTCTGATCCGATTCCCGCTAATCCGACACCCCTACTAGTTCGACGCACCTATTGGAACACGTGACTCAGAGATGAGTCATTCATTTCTATTATAACTTGAACCCTTTCCCCTGACTCTGCACTCGATGTCAGTTCTTATTTAGACTAGGAGAAGGGAGGACTTTTGGTTTCGACCAACATATTCAAGGCAAAGAAGTAAGCAGTGCTTTTAAAATAAAAACAATAATTCCTTCCTTTTTTTTTTTTTTTTTTTTTTTTTTTTCTTCTTTTTTTTTTTTTAGATTGAAGCTTTAGTTTTATTGTTTGAAATGTTCTTATGTGTTTAAGTTTTTTTTTTACATTGTTATCAAATGTATATGTAAATTTGGCAGTTTAAATTTACCCTTTTACAAACCAAATTCCGCATTTGGCAAATCAAATTCAGCCTTTTGAAAACTAGATTTTATTTATATGTTAGTACTATTTTTATACATGCTTGTTTATAAAGACAAATATGTATGTAGGCTCATATGGGTGTATGTATATCTTGAGCATATTTGTATACGTGTTCGTGTGTGTGCTCATGTATGTATGTACGTGTATGTGTTCGTGTATATAGCCGCCATCAGACGGGAGAGATTGAGCGGCTTTCGCTCCGACCGTCTCAGCCTGACCGCGAGACAACAACATATATTATCTCTGGTTGTGAGGGATAGCCGGTTCTAAATGGGATCGACGAAAATCCATTCGATGTGCTGCAAAAACCAACTGTGACCGGAGAGCGGCTGAGAAACATGATTTTCTGGCAGGGTTTTGTCAAGCCGGTAAACCGCTCATACGCCCCGCATGGACGGGGCTTATTTGTGTGTGCGTAAGTACTTATGTGCATATATATGTGCATTTTTCGTCAATATGTATGTATGCATGTGCATTTACACTTTATATCCAGGCCTACCGTTGACTTGTTGGTAGCTCGTCAATTTCAAATATTTCATTCAAATATTCAATTTGTGAGGGAATTTTTAACTTGATAATTTTTTTAGAAATTGCACAAGTTCACAATTTTTACATGTCTTGTGTTAAAAACGTTCATTTATTAAAAAAATTAGCATCATTAGTTGATTTTTGTATACGTCCGAAGCACAACTTGAAATAAATCACATTCTAAACATACATATGCAAAAAATTTAATGAAGCCAATTTACAAAACTTAGTGTACGCTATTAAAAATTGTGCTTATAGAAAAATAATACAGTTGTTTTTGCAAGGTTGTTAAAAACGTGCGAGCCTCTTCTGTTAACGTACATTTTCAAGTGATGACTAATAACAAATCGAGAAACTGGAGTTACTGAACAAATGGAAAGTTAAAACTAATTCTGCTCTAAGATTCACAAAATTTGAATCAATAATTAAGGTAATTTTTATTAATGTAATGTCAACCGTCAAATTAAATATATATGTTAATAATATTTTATTAAATAATATAATATTTAAATACTACGTGAAATATACTCCGAATATTTTAATTTTTAATTCTTAATTTTCCCGCTCTCTATGTGGTTCTTGTTAACATATCTGAGCATATCTAGATGAGGTAAAAATATATTCTTCAAAATCAATAAAAAAATTAATATCTTAACTTTAAAGAGTTTATTATAAAAACTATAACACATATTTAGTTTGCTTCATTAAATAATGGGTGAAGTCAATCTCTAAACAGTATATATATATATATATATATAATTTAGTAGTTTTCAATAAAATAAATGTTGTATGTTATATTTAAAGTTTTTAGCCACCTTCTATAAAAATAAAACTTTTTTTACATTTAATATTTTTTATAGGTTTTTTTTTTATTTTCTTGATTGTATTCAAACCTTTTGTATTTTCTGTACAATATTGTTTAAAGTAAGAATAAATTTTACAAAAATCTCATAATTTTCCTTTCACAAAAATAATGTTCAACTTTGATAAAGTTATATAATCAATGCTAATTTTGATGTTGTAAAATTAAAAACGAGAACTAATGGATAAAAAAAAAAAAAAATTAAGAAATTTAGAATAAAAAAAAAAAAAAATATTCTGATATATAATGTATTAATAATGGCTTATTGAGCTAAAATCTTTTTATTTATATTTATTCTTATTTTATTCATTTATTCTTACTATTATTATTTTTCATTTTTGAATTATATCTCTTCTGCAGAAAAATTAACTATAAAGTAATTTTCTTTTTTATTACATTGCTAAAAAATACGGAAGAAAAAATATTTAACAGAATCTATCAGATTTATAATAAAGTATTATTATAATTATAGCTAATTGTATTATCGGAATTATAATTAAAATAATTGTATTATCAGAATTATAATATCATTGAAAAAGTTAAAAGAAGTATGGACATTGTTAGACATTCATTAAAAAGACACAACGAAAACAATTTCCTTAAAATTGCTTTTTTCGTTTAAAATTTAATTAATTTTCATTTAAAAGATATAACGGAAGCAATATACTAACTATACTTGTGAAAAATTAATTTTCTTAAAATAAAGATTGTCGTTGTCGATAATTCATTAATTTATCAGAGAATCAAAATGCAATCACTTACCCCGAAGTCCGTTTCTCAAATGATCTAAAATCTGCCGACGTCATTTGATCATTGTGTTTGCCATTCCGAAGCATCTTTCTCGATTTCTCTATTAGTACACACATTCCGTTGTGGAAGTAATGTTTAATTTTTAATCGACGACTAGTGACATTTGGCGAATTTTCAATTGAAAAAAATATTGTTAAATGTGAAATTTTCTATTGATGCTATTAATACTGACGCCAATAATACCTTTTACTTATTTGTGTCTTCATGCGCTTGTTTGTAAAAAATAAATTATATGTGTGAGGGTTTGTTTCAAATTATTTGAAAATAAAATGTTATCAGTAGTCATATAAAGAACTGTCCATAGACTGTAACTGCCCATGTAAAGAACTGTCTGTAGACTGGCGATATTGGTAAAGAGCAAAGTATTCATGGGATAATTGTCCTGCATTTAGGTGTCATAGTGGAGAAAATCTAGAAAAATGGTAAAAAGGGTTACATGTCTTTGTGAGATTTTACACACGCTGTCTTTGCCATCGGGTCTTGTTTCTGAAATAAATGGCAGTAATCGTGACATTAGAGGATTCCATATTGAGCTCTGCTGTACACTACCTGTATACATTACCATTGCTGCATGTTACCATAGCTAAGAATCGGACGAAAATGGTTGTTAAGATTATTATGTGGTGTTTCAGTAAGAGAAAACGTTTTTTTTAAAGAAAATAATTCAATTTTCAAATAATCAAAACCATTGTCAACTTGTTAATGAAAAGTCTGTTTTTACAAAAAATTCTTAAATTTGTTAATTCTTAAATACTTTCTTTGCCCCCGTTTCACTTAATTTGTCTTCTGTAATGTTTATTTGCTTTAAATTCTTTATTTCTTCGAGGTTTTAAAATTTTGTTATAGATTTGTTTGTTTATTTACTTCTGTAAATATCGTATGAATCTTCGTGGAGCAGAAGGATTAATTCTAATTTCTAATAAAAAAAAAAGATGTACTTTGGCAAGTAACCAAACAGTAATGTTTTCTGGTTTAAGTGAAAATAATAACCTTTTTACAGTTTATTAATACTTTAATATAAAATATAAAGTAATAATAAAATTCAATTTATTTAAATATAAAATTGCCAGCGATAATGGAAATGTCAGCGTAATAAATCATTTCCGTTTCATTATATTTCCATTATTATTATCTTATTATTATTATTATTATCCATTATTATTATTATTGTCTTTTTTACATTTAAAGCAAATAAAAAGTAATTCTAATTCAGAAGTGATTGCTTTAAAGTAAAATATGATAATGATAATTGATAATTAAAAATTGATATTTTAATTCAATAAAAATTTAATTAAAATATTGAACAGGAAAAATCTCCCACACAACTAAATTTTGTTCTGTATTTTGATACTCACCAAACATGTTTTTAATTTTCAGGAAAGGGGAATTTAACTATTCTTCTTCTTTCTGGTGTAGGAAAATTCTTCCAGAAGAAATAATTGATTTTTTTTTTTTTTTTTTTTGCTATTCTATTCGAATAATATTTTTATATACTAAATAATTTTAAAAGTAAAAATCGTTAAGTCATAATTAGATTTTTACCGATACGAAGTGTATGTGTTGTACAATGAACACAGTTATAAAAAACTGAAAGCTTATATTAAAATTTATTTCAAAATGACATATGTTAAGAAAAGAAAATCGTATTCTCAATTAAACAAATTTTTTCCCTATTAAAAACTTTTCAGAAGACAGAATATCTGCCAAGAAAATTTTTAATAAAATAGAAAAAGAAAAATCACAACAAATTAAATTCTTAATCAACTAAAAATGTAAAATTGGTAAATATTTGAAGATGGTTTCATTGAAATGCTATAAATAGAATATGTCTGATACGAAAATAACAAATTTCATATTTCTTCAGGCAGTTCAAAACCCCAGCAACCCTCGTGTTATTAAATTTCATCTTGATTTTTAACTCTCATTTTACCAATAATAAATATGTTTTCTGCAAAATTCTTGGGTTGTATATTTCATTAGCTATACATACGCACACACACACACACACACACACACACACACACACACACACACACACACACACTCATATATATATATCGTGTTTCATGACGGCACATGCAAGTGATTATAAATTAAACTATATGAGTTCATAGAAACTAACAATATTTTGGTTTAAGGTATTTTGAAAGTAAGCCCTCAAGAGCCGTATGAAAAAAGAAAAAGAATAAACTCTAACAGTTACTATAACAGTGACTAAATTTCAAATGCCAACATCTGCATATATATTATTTATATTTATTGGAATGTGATCTCCGTAAGGAAAAAGTCACAAATAGCATTGGAACTTTACCTGTAGCTCGAAAATTTCCGACTCTAGACAGACTTTGAAGAAAAGTGAAAACAGCTAATAAGGGCAAAAAAAGCAAGACAATCTAAAGTATTTCACAAATTTTACACGTAATCTTCTTCACACACGATGATACTTTTTGCATACGATAGATGGTGGATAGCACACACATATTATGGCAGGTATCCCTACAGTGAATTAAAATTTTGCAAATTTCTGTATTATTATGCTAAATAGATATTTATCTCTTCACTTCAGACTCCATTTTTCCTTTTTAATTCAAGTTTAAACTATTTTAATGGAAAACATTTTCGAGTCATCATTATAATCAAAAAGTAAAATAAGATCCACTTTGATGAGTGAACATTTAGAATCAATTGCGCACTACCTACTACTGTGAGCGAATCAAATGTTAAATCAATGAAAGTGGCGAACATCAAATTAAATTATTGATTAAATTTTTATTGTATTTCTTCGCAGCAATACTGATTAATTATAAAATAAATAATTTTTCTGGTGTTCCCGTAAGTTTCAATGACTCCGCATATCCCTATTTTCAAAATGAAGACCTTTCCAGTGCTTAGTGAGTGGGGAAAATCCAATAAATTGACACTGACATCCCTCCTGTGATAGCATAAGCGCTGGTGACACCCCCGTATAAGTGTCTCTACCTAAGCACTCCCCCCGCCCTTTGGACATGTTTCTCCCCTTCATTTGAATAGTCTCTATCGCGTCAGCTTGCTGTAATAAATTCCCTATACCTTCTGAACCCCCACTCAGCTCTCTATACATTTAACCCCTATTCGCTGGAAAGGGTGAAAAAAAAAAAATGAAAGAATAAAACGGCAGGACAGAGTTTTACACGCTGGCTTTGTATTAAATTAGCATATGTCGTGAACTTCACATCAAAATACGCGTTAAAATGAGACATCACCTTTCCCTGATCTTCTGAACTGTTTAGGGTAAGAGGATTACGGATTTCAAAATCCAATAACACCGTTGTAGGGTATACTATTTTGTGAGAGGCGGAACAAAGAATCTACTGTGGTTTCGGATATTTATCGGTTTTCCAAATTTTATATTTCGCATTCAAATCTCGTACTTCGCAATCTCGTGTCCTTTTTCGTATTAGTGGTATCGTTGCCTTCATTCCATAAGCTGTCTTCTCAGTCTGTTCCCCCACCTTTTCTTATTGAATTTATCAACATAAAACTACAAATAAAAGATTATTTCTATTATTACGATTTATTTTATTTAATTATTAATTTTTTTTGGAAATGTGTGGCAAAGGAAGAAAACTTAGAATGACTTAAAAATATTTCTATTCTGTATAAGAAAATCATTGTTGAAATGATCAATTTTGTCAATAATCCGTCATCTATTTTTTTAAATTTAAATTTTAATTAAAAATAAAGGTTTAAATTTTTATTCTAGTTATATTTTATATTATTTTGTTAAATTCCGAATACCAGTTTAAAGTAAATGTTATTGAAATCATCCTGTTTCATAAAAATCAGGACGAGTTATACATAATACAAAAGCAATTTCATATAAATATGTAAATTGTTCATACTAAATAAAAAAAAAAAGGAATTCTGACAGAAGCTCTGTTAAATATGTCATATATATAAAAGGACGACTTACAGTACATATCATGAGTATCGCAGTAACAAGTATGTTCGGAAAACTCAAAGAATTTAGGGAAAGTTTTTGCATTTTTTTAAATTTTCTGTTTTAAAAATTTTGAAAACTGAATAGTTTCCATTTCAATGGATTTCTAAAATAATATTCCACATTTGAATATTAAATCATTCGAAAATTGCTATCGCATTTTTTTCTTTCTAAAAAAGCAATTTCTGTAAGGTTTCACTTCTTTTTACTTTTCAAAATTAGAATTGTCCTTTTTTTTTATAGAATTTTTTTCTTTAAGTTTCTTTAATAAGAAACTTAAATATTTTTTATATCATTAATCGATATATATAGAATAGGACATATCATTTATATATATATATAATAGATATATTTATTAGTGGTATAGAATATTAAATTATCATTATGTAAATTTCCAGAATATTTCTAGTTTTTCTTTATGCAAACGATTTTTTTGAATCTTTTATAAAATAATATTTGAAAATTTCAAAATAGTGAAATAACCTGAAACATCTCAAAATTTGATTCAAAGGAATAAAATTTCATAACTATTATGGTTTCCAAAAATTAAAAAAAATTCTAAAAGTGTATGCATGTTAAGTTTCTGTTCATTAGAAAAATTAAGGAATTAAAAAAATTAATTAAATTAATTAGAAAAATTAATTAGCAAAATTAATTCATTAAGGAAAATTGCATAAATATTAATCAAACAGTTCTTCCCAAGCTAAGCACAAAATAAACGCAGGCTTATTTTTGGTCTTGAAAATACACAAAATGAAAATACCAAGAGAAAGATCTCAGTTTAATGTACTACTGTGTCCAAAAAAAAAAGACCATTTCTCAATTTAAAATTCCGGGGGCTTATGGAATTTCAATTTTTTTTCTTTTTAGATTGCTGGCACTGTCCTTGACATCTCTGTGAAATGTGACGTCAAAATATTCATTAGTGTTTGAGTTACGCTTTTCTTTGTGAGACGCTAAAACTGATTCCGGCGATTTTTGAAATGTCTGAATTAATTGAGCAAAAAACTTGCATTCAATTTTGCAATCAATCTTGCATAAACCTTTCATATACCTGCTGTACGGTTCGTTGGAAATGAAAGGCGAGAGAAATTTTATACAAAATTTTTAGTCTAGGGAATTTTTCTCTTTTTATATCAAAACCCACATTTTCAGCAATAAATTTTAATAGATAGTATTTATTTACTCAATTTGTAAAATTTGTAAAATTTAAAATTTGCTGTAGAAGTCCGTAGATTTTTACGATATTTTGAAGACATTGAATAGTTGTAGGGGCCGGATTTAGTGAAGCAATAAACGACTTTAGAGCATCCCAATTATGTTAAATTTGGTTAAAGTCCGGAAAACGTTCTAGTCAACCCATGCCCACAATAGTCTGTTTATCAAATTACTTCTTCCCCAATCCAGCTTTTCATAGTTTAGAATTATCTTCTTGTAGGATGAAGGAGTCATCAATTTCTCTTGCCTAAATACATGCAATTGGATAAAAAAAAAAAATGTCGTTGTTTTAATTCAGCAGTAATAATAGCAGTTTCTAGGAATAATATATAAATCCAAAAATATATCTATCCGTACACAAAGCCGCAGTGACATCTCCTTAACACTTGCCCTAAGTACTAACCGAAATTACAAATGGTGCTGAGTCCACCCCTTATGCCGTAGGTACCTCACTAGGGGTAGATTCGAAACCAAAATTTATACGCAATTCAAAACTGAAGCCTGTTGGTATGATAAGCTAGCTAGATCTTTGTTCTTGGGACTTCAAGGAGGAATCAGTGTGGCTTTTAGGCGAGAAAGTTTGGAGACCTCCTGCAAATCAATAATATTAAAAGAACACAAATTACATTTTTCTATAATTAAAACATTAAATAAATACACTATGAAATAAATCTACTTAATGAAAAACAACAGAAAATTCTTAGAAAGAAGATCCTTAGAACATGCAAATGTTAAAAGTTTGATCCCTGCTGTCGGTAGACTTTACCAACGGCAAGAGTGCTTAGAAGCTTAGTAAATCTTGCAGAGATTGTGAAAGAATATTTCATATTAACATGCAGATATAAAGCAGTTACCCCTAAATGTCGTTAAAGGTATTCCTTATTCCTCAAGAGTTTAATCGTAATGAAACTAGTTTTGATGGAACTCTATATTTAACTATTTAACTTTCCTCTATATTTTAACTAGTTTTTTTTATAAGACATTAAAAAATATTTTAGGATATTCTTATTGCTAAAAAGTTTTAAAACATATTAATTTTTTTCTTCTCATTTAGTTGAATTTTCTATATTTATAATGCAATTATATAGAAAATTATGTTATTATTTTATATTCATTACACATTTAAAATCGAAGAAATCAAAATGCTTTGAACCGATTTTTTCAAACTTTAAGAATGAAATATCACTTGTCTTTTTATCCCTTCCTAAAGCCTTTTTTTTTTTCTACTCCTTCTCCTCTCTCTATTTATAATTATATTTACCACCTTTAAATTGCATGTAAAAGTTCAGTCATGGTAATGCAGAATAACTCCCCATTAATATTGTAGATGGCAGCACTAGCGATCAGTTAATTTTTACCTGTGGTGAAATATGAAATTTAACAATATCCCTTGAAAAATAATGCTACATTAATAATTTTTTTCATAATTTATAATAAAATTTTTAAAACAAGTTTAAATTTCAGTGACTTATTTATGAAACTTAATAACATTCTTAAAATTATTCAATTAACATGCAAAGAAATGTAATTAAGCTTTAAATTAAAATTATATATGTTTTTCTAAAGTACAAGCCCTCAATTTTACAGAAAACATTTTTTAAGCAGTTAATTAATAATCATCGGATATCAAATATTTCTGAAGCAATCGGGGTTTGAAGAAGATGTGACAGACGACAAGCACTATTTCTTCTGGTTAAATCAGGATAAATATTTCACGATACCTTTGTAAAAGATTTAAATTACACTAAAATATCGAAATTATATTGCTTCTTATTAGTTAATTCCTATGATTGGATTTTTGTATCACATTTCCAGAAATTTGTATATATACTCTCTCTAAATATAATATAAGAAATTTGTTTCTCTGTAAATTCTAAAACTTAAACTTAAAGTATAACACTAAAAGACAATTTATAATTGTTTATTTGTTGCCTAGCCAAAAATTAAAAAAAAAAAATCTTATCATTTAATTTTTAATCAAGTAAAAGCATATTTTATAATGTCCTCATCATTAAACGTTGATATTCATTTTTTATTGTTGAAACAAATTATGAATGGGAAATGACGTCACATCTTTCTTCTTGCTTGCTGCCATTTTGATACATAGCTTCTGGTGATGTTATTTATTGCTTCTATTTTTTTTTATTTTTTAAATTCCTTCTATTAGCTCACACTCTCCCTATATATACCTTGATCAAATTTTCAATCGTTCATAAAACACTTTTTATCCATCCACTTAAGTTCAAATACAATTTTTTTGAACTTGTAGTGGATGACACTTGATGTTAATACAGTTTTTTCAAATATTAATTCAGCAATTAAATTTAATTCATTAATTTTAGTTTTTTTAGATTTAAGTTGCATATATCTACCCATAGATGGCGCCAGTTAAACTTAAAAAAATGAATTAAAATTATTTATAAAGAACTTTCTGCAATAGAGTGAAAAAAAAAAAGTAGGAATTGACTTTAAATTTTTTTTTTTTTTATATTACTTGTTTTTAGTTATTATTTGATTGAGATTGTCTTTAAATTAATGGCTCTTATATTCGTCGACAGAATTCTATATTATGTCGTTCCCCCTCTTTTAACAGTTAATGTTGTTGTTTTGTTGTTTCTTGTCCCGCATGGTAGACAGCAACATATAGACCAAGTCCAAGAACTCTTGTGATCTCATGAAAGGAGGGGCAGTTTTGATGTGATGAAGAACCCATTGGTAGAAGTCTGACTTGGTTTCGTGTTGCTGGAGGACTTTTAGGGAGAAAGTATCCCGAATTTGAGTACGGGAGAAAATCTGATAAATTTCCACCAGGTAGTCCGCCTAACGAGGCAAGATGCTGAACACCAAAAACGTCATCGAGTCTCCTCGTTTTTGAAACAGTGTCTACAATAAAAGCCGCCAGCGGATTGAGCCTCCGCCCAAATGCTCACCAGCGGCGCGCGTTACCACTGAGTGACGAGTTGGGCTTAACAGTTAGTAATGAACGTGTGATTTAAAAAAGATAAGACATTTTACTTTTTAATGGTAACTATACAACTATAAAAAACTATACTATACAAAATATATATATACAAAAACTATATTATATTCCACGTAACTATACAAAACATGGACTAAAACGTTTCGTGTTTATGGTAACTATAGAAAATGTATTTGGTCAGGTAATGCCTGATGGCATCTGCTAGAGGTACAACGTATAAATTCACAAAGATCTCAGTGTATGGAAATTTTTGAAATGTATATTTTTTTTTTTTTTACAAAAAATAATATATACAAATATTACATACAATTATAAAATTGAGAAATGTTCAAAATTTTGCTTAGAAGATTTAAAAATTTCTCAATATGAAATATATTTATGCATAAATTAAACTTTAATTGGATTCATTAACAACGGGTAATTACTGATTAAATACATCGATAGATAGCCACGCTATGATTTTGGGATCATTTTCTTATTGGACCCTTTTGCCAATCAAAGCAATATTATGGATCCCTTCTCCCTATAATAGAAAATACATATCATTGTACTGGGTGTAGGTTGGCAGCTGGCTTGTAACAAGGTGTGGTTGGGTGGATACTTGAGACAGAACTCACATTCATTGCTTTACGTGGTGAAATTCCCAATTCGTAATAATGTATAGTATTTCTACAAATTTGAGTTGAAGCTTTTTCTTGATAGGCTTTTTTTATAGGTCTTTCTCTTGAAATGACAGAATTTTCCAAAACATTTTGAACAATTCAATTTTGATATCTTTTTGCTTTAGAATAAATTAATTCATTTGGTGTTAAATCAAAATATTCAGTGCGGTTTACTCAAAGAAGCAAAGGATTGAAGACTTATGAAAAGGCTGTTAAACTAAAAATAGCTTTTCGCAGTTAGCTATTTTCTATCTATTTTCATTGAATAGAAGTTTTTGTATTTTCTCCAACTCTTGGTATAATATTTGCTGAATATTGGTCTATACTTTAATTCTTACATATCTGCAAGAAATATTCATGTATTTCAGTCTGATTTCTTATGGTGACTTTGCACTTAACTTTTAAATATGATACCTTACATATATTGAATATATGTGCCGCTTATAAGCAGATAACACAACGATATTTGCATAATACAAAAACAATTAACATTTATATTCCAAGATAAAAGACATTTTGAGTTCTGGATAATAAGGTTTAAAATAAAACTGAATGTAAATAAAACTAAATGCACATGTGATAAAAAAATTCGTTAAATTAAAATTTCGGCAAACGAGATAAAATATATCAAAAATACTTCAGGGTTAATCTTCAAAAAAAAAAAAAAAAAAAAAAAAAAATCGTACCCGGGCCGCCTGGGTGAAAGCCAGGAATCCTAACCACTAGAACACATGGGACTTGAGAAACCGATCCATCAAGTCTATCTCTACTCCCCCTACAAGACACTTAATTTGGAACATTCGTTTTATTATATTTAAATGCGGTGATAACTTTTGTTTGTTTTTCACTTTATTTAAATATTTATATATATATATTTTACATAACTTGCAACAATACTTCTTCAAATTTCTCTTAACTGATCATTATCTTTTAGCTTAGGGACAGAGATATGCATGCGTTCTTAGCTCGTTAACCTTATAGATAATTAGTGGGAATGGCATTGCCGTTTCTTGTACTGATTATACACAGAAACATAGATAGCGATCATTGTTCAATTACTTTTTTTTTTTTTTTTTTTTTTGCTACTTCTGAAGTTACTAACTGTTTTGCTTACTTTATTTTTAGATCAACTAAACTTTTGAAGAATACTTAATATATTTAACATAATATATGTCCTGTATAATTCGTCGTTTTCTTAAATCTAAAAACTGTTCCAATGTGATTGAAATGATAAAATAATCACACAAAATTTTTGCAAATAAAAACCGATAAAATATTAAAAAATAAGAGCAGAAAGGCAGAATTAAGGCAGAAAATATCAAAAATAAATATTACTTTGAAAAATACAAAAAAGTAATATATTATGGAATAATTTCCTCTCAATTAATGAATTTTTATGGAATCTTATTTAATTTATTACAAAAATTACAAGACTTATTTAACATTATGTATGTTCACCTTATGTACACACCTTCCATTTGCTTTGTGACTTTAAAAACCATAGCTTGACTTAAACTTGACCATAACAAATCAGTAATAATTTACAGTAATCTAATGATAAATCAATAAAACAAATCAGAGAAATCTTCAGCATATTCAAAATAAATCTTCAACATATTTATAAAAGATTCAGATAACAAAAATTACTTTAAAAAGCTATTTAAGAGTAAATCGTATGGAAAAATAATTTTTTCCCCCAGTACTCTAAACAAGTGCAAAATATGTATAAAATAGTATCGGAATTGTTAAAAAAAAAAAAAAAAAAACGATTTGTTAAAGTCTTTCAAGATGAACAAAAATTTCTTAATATTTTTTATCTTTGAATGTCTATTAGTATTTTGAATACTGTTTTCCATATTCCATATTCCTACACCAATATTGCTAATTATAAAAAAGCAAATTTTTTATTAAAATATTCTATTTATTTATTTTTATAATATGTTATTATGCTAGAGCATTTTGTAGGTTTTTGTGAGTGTGACCATCCTCAGCCAATTTACAGTAAAGTCATGCTTTTTCGGTTTTCGCACGTCTGTGCATTCTGTTATAAAGCAAACACAAATTTAATCGAACCGCTTCAGCGTGGACATCCCTCCTAAGAAAGGCAGGGCGCTGAATGGGCGAAGTGGAACGCCCACGCTCCGTTTGATTGGCGCGGCGTGTTTCAAAACATTTCACATCCTGCTCTGATCGGAGTCAGACCGTTCTCCCAGTCTTGTGTCATCAGTTGATCAGCACTCGCTCTCATCGCAAACTATCTTCTTTTCCTTTCTAACCTTTTTTTGGCCATCGGAAAATGGAATCGCCTGTCATATTCCAGAAAGTTCAACTGAATTCTTTCCAGAAATCTAAATGCGAGATGAGCAGGAATGCACCTTTGGCACGCAGTTTATCGGAGAACGACGAATCCGTGAACACGTCGGACAGCGACAGTTCGTCGTCCATCAAGTCTTTCAGACGTGAGAAGGTGGAAGTCGTCATAAGAGGTGGACGCAGAGATTCTGGAGAAGCACCGAGGGTGGAGAGGGAACGGAAAAACCCAGGAGAAAGGCGGGAACAGGTCCCCGGAAGTGTCCCCTTCAACGTGCCGCTCGTTCAACGTCCAAGGTACCGGAGGGTGGTCATTCCCAAGCCTGAGGTGTTCCCTGAGCCCGACCCTCCTACCTGGAAGGATCGCTTGCTGGATGTTGCCTCCAATACAGTGAGAAGAGTGGTTGAATTTTTTTCGCAAATAGACAGCTGCAATCAACAATGTAGGTGCTAGAAGTAGATGAATTTCTTTCTGAAAATGCGTTTATTCTTCAATTTAAGCAAATTTATTTCATCAGCATTTCTTTATTCTTTTTATGAATGCGGAGGACATTTAATAGAGTGCTCAGAAGGAAAGTATAGGAAAGAGTTCTTAAACACTTCTGTAACGATGTTCGGATAGTACTTTATGTATGAAAACACCAGTTAAGTTAATAGCCATTTTAATTTTATTGTTAAAGAGATTATGATCCGCTTTAATTCCCAAATAAAATAGAAATAGAAAGATATTTAATGAAACCATAATACTTTAAAAAATGGAACTATTCATTTCTTATTCTTTTAAATGCAGTTGTAAAATATTAAATATATTTATAAAATCTTTCAGAATGAAAGTAAATTATGGCGAGTTATGGAAAAATTATTAAATTCTTCTGTAGCGATAACTGGATAGTAGTTTATGTATGAAAACGCCAGTTAAGTTAATGACATTTTTAATTTTATTGTTAAAGAGATTATAATCTACTTTAATTCACAAATAAAATAGAAATAGAAAGATATTTAATGAAACAATAATATTTAAAAATATAGATCCATTAATTTCTTATACTTTTAAATACTGTTGTACTAATATTAAATATATTTTTAAAATATAAATGATGGTATTTTATGTGTGAAAACGCAAGTTAAGTTAATGATAATTTTAATTTTAATATTGAGAAGATTATAATCTAGTTTAGTTCACAATTAAAAAATAAAATTATAAAGATATTTAATGAAATAATAACATTTTAAAAATGGAGCGATTAATTTCCTAGGCAGTTGTAATAATGTGGAATATATTTTTAAAATCTAAATAATTATCTGAATATTTCTTCAGTGTTTAAACACTTTTTAAATTCTATGAAGTGTTAATGTTTAGTTAGTTAAATTTCGAAATGTATAAAAGATTTAAAACATTGTACAGATATGTTATTTAAAATTAAATGGAATTCTATATTAAATTTTAAGAAATGTTATCTGATGATAAATTCTATGAAATATATTTAAATGCTGTTAAATGTATGATAAAAATGCATTAGTTTTGTCTTAAAAAAATGAGTTTTCAAATCTTCATGTTAAATTTGCTCAATATATCCAAATATTATATTCTATACTTGTTGAATAGTTTAAAAGCATAAATTTCGATAATTTATCGCTTACAAGCGATAATTATAAAAATTTACGTTTAAATTTAAATTTTGCGAGATATTTACGCTTTAAGTCTAAAAAAGTACTGTTAAAATATTTAGCAGAGTTTAAATAGAAAGAATTCAAGGGATTGTTTTGATCTATAAATTGTATTAGTATAAAAAAAACAATCTGTACAGAACATTGTTAGAACAAGAACATTGTGAACATAAGAACTATTCAAATTGGACAAAGTGTATGGAATGAAGTGTATTGGACAATAAAACAGACAATGTGGATTGGAAATACAAACAATGTTAATTGCAAGTAAAACTAATAATGTAAATGGAAAATAAAACAAACAATGTGAATTGAAAATAAAACAAACAATGTGAATTGAAAATGAAACAAGCATTGTGAATTGGAAATACAAACAATGTTAATTGCAAATAAAACTAATTATGTGAATTGAAAATAAAACAAACGATACAAATTGAACAATTTCAATGCAAATATGAAAATTAAAACAAGAGCTGAATTTTGATCTACAAACTAGTCAAGATTTTCAGGTAAGTGCATTTTTATATTTTTTATAAAAAATAAGATATTTATCATAACATTTAAATAAATAATTTATATAAATAAATTCAAATAATTTAAATAAATAATTTCTATTAATTAAATAAATAATTTCTATTAATTAAATAAATAATTTCTCCTTCCTTCTTTCAAATATTATTTTCCACCATATCCACCACCATTAAATCCACCATAGCAATGGTGGAAATCTAACTTGGGAGGAAGGATATCAAAGAAATTGGTATTCTTTTACAAATATAGTATTCTAATCTCCAATTTATTTTTAAGTATACAATCCTTTTTATTGGTTATATATATGTATGCAATAAAAATTAATTTGTATATGAATTACTCCGCGCAAATCCACATTCAGTTTTATAAAATATTTAGTACACAGTTAGTTCACGTAACAATGTGATAACTGCTGCTTGAATTTAAAGTCTGAAAATTGAATTATTTTCTTTAATATTGCATATATAATTATAGTAGATGTTCTCAAACTTTAATCTTTGTGATGCTTTGAGGCTTTACTTGATACATATTTTAAATTAGTAATTTTTATGTATCTAATATTTTTACTCAAAAATTCAGAATATTCCTCTACGTTTAGAGTTGCTGCTTGCAATTAACCAATATGTGTATCGAAAAATAATATTAACTAAGATTTATCTACTTTATCTATAACAAAAAAAAAAAGTAATAAATTAATAATATAATTCAATAATTAATAAAAAAATAATAATACAATTCTTTTTTTGTAATTATTTTGAAATTATTTGATTTTTATTTGCAAAAAGTTCCATCTATTAACGGGTCCTTTGAAAAATCTAGTTTCCTACTTTCAAAACAATTGAATTGCGACAAAAGTAAATTAAAAAATATATAAAAATAATTTTATAATAGAAATAATTTATATATTTGTTTACATGAATTTGAAAATAACTTTACTCTACATAGAAATAAGTAAATATATTTTAAATTTCACCTTTTAATTCTTTCCTTGTTCACCATAAATTTTCTCTCTCTCTGTGTATATATATATATACTTCTGAAAATGATAACTTTATATTTCATATTTTATTTTCAAAACAAGAAAGCATTCGGTAATATTTAAAATTAAAGAAAATGTATTATTAAAGATATTAATTTAAAGTTTTGTTTCGTTATAATATTTATGTAACTAATTTAAATATATATATATCACAAACATGGTGAAGGCAAGTTGTCCAAGACATGAGAAAAAAATTATAATATTTTGAGTATAGATTTATAAAAAAATACATAAATTTGAACAAAGGAAGAAAAAATGTAAAAGCAAGGAAAGTTATAAAACATTGGTACAATTAACAGTCCTTTGCCCCATGCTGAAATTTCTAAAGATGGTAGAGAGACCAGACATTCCAGTTAGACTACTGGATCAGAATTTCTGTTGATTAAGTTACTGGCCACAAGAATTTATTTAGATATTGCAAAGGTACAACATAGCATAAGAATAGTTTGTTGCTCAGAATTCCTAGAATTCAGGGGTAAAAAGTCTTATATATATATATATATACATATACCTGAGTTAGTATATTGTTGATGAACTTTGATCTTTCGTAAATGAGGCTCGATAATTTTTTATAAAATTAAACTTGCTTAATAAGGGAATTCTAATACATTTATCTAAATACTGTATATTTAAAAACAAACATTTTGGAAATAAAAAAAAAAATTGAGAGACAAACCAAAATGAAAAACGCATAAACTTTTTGATAATCTAAAAAGAATTTCAAAAATAAAGCTAATTCGTCAATATGCTGGCAAATTTTGCCCCTTTTGTAACTGTTACAAAGTTAACTTTTGCACCTAAAATTGCAGAGCTAAGAACACTGGTGATTTACAATAGGGTTATACCTCTTTTTTTATTTCTGACATTATTAAAAATCAAAAGTTCATACCGGTATGAAAATCTTAATTATGAATATTCATTAAAAATAAAAATAAAAATACCCCCTCCCTCCCAACAAAAAAGAAAATTGAATCTGCTGAAGCAGACTGCTTGAGACTCAATAAATAAATGAATAAGTCAAGATGCAAAGATTACGGCAAATAATAAATGGTGAAAAGGATACTAAAAAATGATTAAATTAATTTTTTTAAAAATTATTTATATAATAACAATTATTTATGGATAGTTTTTTTGAAAGCTTTTTTTTCTTTCAGGTATTTGACAGTGTGTTTTTTGCTATCTGCTACAAGAGTACGCTGAATCGCTAGAGAATGGAAACGACTGTTCTTGTATGAACTGTTCTTGATTGTATTAGGACACCCTTGTTGAAGACGAACTTATATCTACTAGATATGATGTCACAAATTCTAACAGTAATTTAAAAAGAAATCCTAAATTTTCATTACAAATTTAAATTTTCCATTTATTAAATTAAATATAAACTATATTGATTACTGAATAATAATAAAATATTCTTACACTTAATGCTTCTTTGTAATAAGAATAATTTTCATTCGTGTGTTCTCAAAATGCTCTTGATTGTGATACAGGTTTTGTGATTAACTGTATAACTGATAAAAATGCTCTTGATAGTGATACAGGTTTTGTGATAAATGGTATGGTTGATCAAATTGCTCTTGACTGTGATATAAGGTTTGAGATTAACGGTACAGTTGATCAAAATGCTCTCGATTGTGATACAAGTTTGGGGATTAACGTTTTATTTGCTGCTATTATTGCATATGATATGATTATTTTTAAAAGACAATTAAATTGTCAAGAAAATAACGTTATCAATTGTAATTTTATGTAATATTCTTTATGCTATGTAGAAATAAAAAAATATAAAAATATCCTGTTTGTCTTGTTGTCTATAATCCGTCACTATGTAAATAGATATACTTCCGAAAATAATAATTTTTTTATGTTCAAAACGAGAAAGTAATTGTTAATTTTTAAAATTAGAGCTATTTTTTACTCAGATAATCAGTAACAATAATACTTTTAAACAGCAACAAAGAAAATAACTCAAAAATATTCCTTTACAAAAATAGTGTCCTACAAAATTTCATTTGGCAATAATCTGTGTCCACCAAACTAATTTTTGTTAATAGTTTTTCCCATAGTTTTTTCCATATATATATATAATATATCTATATAAATATATGTAAAAGGTGTAAAAGGTGAAGAACTCATATTTAGCTAGATGTGATGTCACATTTTTAGACAGTTTTCATTAAAGCAATATAAAGAAAAAATCAGAAATTTTTGTAGCAGTATTTCTTAAATTTCTTAATTTTCTGTTTATTATTCGAAATATAAAGTATATGGAATACTAAATCCATAAAATACCTTTATACCGTTATAAATACCTTATGCTCATTTTTTTATACTATACTCTTAAGTTCCTTTATAATAACAATAATATTTTCAATGTCATTTGCTTTGAAATGATCAATAACGTTTTGTACAGTGATACATGTTTTGTGACTAACGATGTATTTCACGATACTGATACTTTCTTTCCTCATTAACACAAGTTTTGGGATCAAAATTAAAAATACCACTTCCACATCTCGGCCTATCATCAACCGTCTCGCACAAGAATCTCTACTTTTTCCTTTTATACTTACGTAAACGATTTCCCAACATACTACTGAGCCCACAAAAAGTAATACCAATTATTATTTTTTTTTTTACAAAAACTCTTTATTTATTCTTCCAAATTTATTTCATTGCCCTCAAATAATCCCCTCCGGACACAATGCACTTATGCCAATTTTTTCCAATCCTCGATGCATGCTAAAAAGTCAACGGCAGGGGATGGCCTTCAAAGCGCGCGGCGATTCACATTGAATCTCTTCAATCGACTCAAAACGGTGTCCCCGGAGTGGTCTTTTGATTTTAGGGAATAGCCAGAAGTCGCACGGTGTGAATACGGTGGTTGAGGAACGATATGGGTTTCATTTTTAGCGAAAAAGTCATGAAGAATCAATGCAGTGTGAGCTGGCGCATTCAGTGTTTTCGGCACCAATCGAAATTTGACACTCTTGAGGCCGTAAATGGAATTGACCGATCCTTTTGAAATTTCAACATCATCAGCAAGGTCTCTAATAGTAAATCGACGGTTTGCAAGTACCAAATATTTCATTTTTTTGGACTTTGAGCTTCGTCGGTTGAGGTGGAGGGTCAACCAGAGGGCTCTTCGTCTTCAACGCGTTCTTTGCCATCTTTGAACTGTTTATACCACTTGTAAACATTTCTTTCCAATATAGGAATGCTCACCGAATGCCTTCTGCAACATTCTATTCATTTTCGCAAACATAATTTAATGCAAGTTCTTTGCTCAATTAACTCACTCATTTTTAGCGTCTCACAAAGCCAAGCGTAACTCAAACATTAAAGAATATTTTGACATCAAATTTAACACAGATGTCAAGGACAATGCCAACAATCTAAAAAAAAAAAAAAAATTGAATTTCCATAAGCCCCGGGAATTTCAAATTGAAAATTGGTTTTACTTTTTGGACACAGTAGTATAGTCTGAGATCAACCTCAATCTTGTCGCCAAGTTCGGTAAAAAGTTCTATTACATCCCATTTTCTGCCTTTTGATAAAAAAAAAAAAAACACGTCGGGAGTTCTTTTTCTTTATACAAGCGTAGATATAAAAGTTATTGTTTCTGGGGCGTAGGGACTTCACTATATTACAACATTAACATTTACAAAAATGTTCTTTAATATAAATGTCCTTTTAAAAATTTCTAAAAATTAACAGTCAATTATGACGCACAACCACTTTCAATATACTTATTATACTTAGATTCAAAATATAAACAACAAAATTTTCAAGTACGTTAAAAATGAAATAAATGAATAATAATTTTTTACTAATACTCACTACAATATAATTTATAGTCAATTTATACTTTACTTTACTATGCATTTATTAGTTTAGTCATAAAAGTGACTATTTTCACTTTGAAGTGATAAAATTTTTAAATACTATTAATAAAATGTAATAATGATACATTTTTAACATTTCTAACAGTATGTTAATATAAGTATTTACGTTTCTCAGAAGAAAAAACTAAACAGAATAAAATTAATAATATATTCTATTCATACTAATAATTAATAATCCATTTCATGACATGAAACACGTAAACAAGAGCGATCTCAGTGTTGCTGATAAGAAGCCAATCATTCAGATATAAAACAAAAAAAGAGAATAAATAGCTAATGTGAAAAATATAACAGTCACTAGACAAAAGTTCAAGGTCATTTCGTCTTTATAATTGTGAGACTTCTAACTATGCATTTTTAAACCTAACAAAAAAGCTTCATAAAACTCAAATTACACTTAAATTCATTTAAAATTGTATTTATCTGAGTTGTAGCCGGATACGTTCACCAAGTTAGGCAAGTACGGATCCCACGAAGGGCGCCAGATTGTAGTGTTGTGGGTTGTGCAGCTAGATTGTAACTGGGTTGAGACTTGAGACATGTGTTTGAAAACTCACAGCTTTATTTGCACATGCACAAACAGAATACTCATCTACTTAACTACTTGTAATAAAGACATCTACTTATACATTGTGGAAGGACTACACGAATAAGCCGAAAATAAAGATATTAAGGTACGCGCTGGATGAGCGAATACACTTCCTCTCCAGGTGAGATTCTGTAGGCCAACAAATACACAGGATTTGAAATGTTTCCAATCGGGTGACAGACTGTAAACTAAAAGTTTTTCAACAGAAGCGCATGATTGCGCTGTACTAGACGTTTCTCAGTGGTACGCCTGTTGTGCTGTACTTTCTCTTGGTGAGAGTCTCAAGGCCTGAATGAGCTAACCATTTCTCCTGAACGCCAGGAGGGGGGATGTTCTTGCAGTGATTAGGAGGAAGTACGGTTACCATACTTAGATTGTTGATTATGCATTTCATACATCCTTGATTTAGTAATTCACTTATATGTGAAAGAACACTCCATTAAGGAATATAATGGAACAGTGAGGCCATTGGGAAGTCAACTGATTCTTTTCAAGGATGATTGTCGCGTAGTTGCTTTGTTTATCTCATTTACTGCAACACATCTGAATGCGGGAGTTTCAAGTCTGGTCATTTCTGTGTAACATCGGAAAACAAGCAACTTGACTGCCAATGCGAGAGGTTCACATGCTTTGTCACTCTCCATCTAAATTTATCTTTTCTGAAAGCATTTACTGTAATACATAACACCAGAGGATATGAATCTGTGTTCGGCACACATTTCTACAGGACAGTACTACTGAACATCGAATAATTTCCCAAAAGAGATTGAATTTTTTTGTTCCGTTCGATATATAATGTCAGCAGAAAGTGAAATAATTTTTTTTTTTCAAACATTTACTACTGTGTCCAAAAGTAAGACCAATTTTCAATTTAAAATTCCCGGGACTTATGGAATTTCATTTTTCTCTTTTTAGGTTGCTGGCGCTGTCCTTGACATCTGCGTGAAATTTGACGTCAAACTATTCATTAGTGTTTGAACTACGCTTGGCTTTGTGAGACGCTGAAACTGATTCCTGCGATTTTTGAAATGTCTGAATGAATTGAGCAAAGAACTTGCATGAAATTTTGTTTGCGGAAAACTTATAGAACGTTGCAGAAGGCATTCGATGAGCATTCCGATATCGGAAAGAAATGTTTATAAGTGGTGTAAACAGTTCAAAGGCGGCAGAGAACGCGTTGAAGACGAAGAGCCCTCTCAACCTCAACCGACGAAGCTCACGTCCGAAAAATTAAAGATTTGGTGCTTGCAAACCGTCGATTTACAATTAGAGACCTTGCTGATGATGTTGGACTTTCAAAAAAAATCGGTCCATTTCATTTTGGACCTCAAACGTGCCAAATCTCGATTGGCATGATATCAAGGCGATGAAATAAATTTGGGAGAATAAATAAAGAGTTTTTGAAAAAAAAAAAAAATAATTGGTCTTACTTCTGAGCACAGTAGTATGAGCCTTTTTAACATCTGATGTAGCTACTTCATCCAGAAAGTGTCAATATTATTCACGCTCTATCAATTATTTAATAGTAAAGCATAAAAAAAGGCTTAAAAGTATATCTTTACCGTTAAAAACTACGCTCTTTAAAAAGAAAGAGGGAAATTGCTCTTTAAAATAGAAACATTCCAGAATGTGATTTTTTTGGGATAAATTTTTATCTTGCTGCTAATAATAGTTGCTACTACACGTTAATGAATCTTAATCACTAAACATTCGTATTTAATTAATGATTCATTAATTAAATTGCTACTTAGTTAATGAATCTTAATCACTACTTAAATACAAAAGTTTTCAGGCTTAATATGAAAACTGTGTCAATGACACGGACTTTTATATTATCTGCATTCTAACAATAAACTCCTTTAAGTAAAATATTAACTTGATTATATTATTTAATTGTTTTAGAAAGATTAAAATATTTATATTCCGTCAAGTGATTAATTAGAAGTACGCAGCCTATTCTGTTAATATTCCGAAGTATATAATGTATCACTGAAACGTAAGCACTTGTGGAAAACTGTTCTGATCTTAACATTAAAAAAGAAATTTTTTTCTGAACATTGCTGGGCCTTATGTTCCATTTATATAGACCTCTAACTCACCCCATTTCCCCGACGGGCAAAGAAAGGATAAAAATTTCACTCCAAGAAAACTTTTAAGGATAAATATTCCTCATTTTCGTATCTCGCAAAACTCTCATCAGGCAGCCTACTACTATATCACACACCAGATCAATGTGCCTAGAGCTGAGTTGCCCCTTCACAGTTTGGGAATGATGTGGGTGAGAAGAAGTCTGATAGGGCTCTGCGACGCTATACGGTCATATGAGACTGGGATCTACGGTTTAAAGTGGATTCTGAACCACTACAGACATCCACGGCACCGCCGGGATTCGAACCCGATACCTATAGTACCGAAGAGCCATAGCGCTAGCCACTCAGCCATCAGGTAGCCTGCTTGTAGATGTGAAACGCTTTACAAACTTTGTCACAATCACGAACGAATCTCCTTACGTTTGAAAGCAGTGACTGCAATGGGCGCCAACAGCAAAAAAATTTGGGGGTGGGTTTGTTTTATTTATTATTTTTTCCTTTAGACCAAATTCGGATATGACTTCTGTTCTCATTAAATCACGTATTTCAAGTGTCTCATTTCAAGTTTTTAAGAATTTTCTAGAATAAAAAGGTCTAAGAAGAAAAATTTAAAACATAACTATATATTTCCCTAATTTCTTTTTAGGCGTAAGAGATACTTGTTTGGTAAAGACAACTTAGTGAATTATGTTTCTAACACTCATTGCATATAACATATTCTATAGTAAATTGTTGAACATTGAATAGATTAAATGATAAGCTTAAAGACATTACAATTAATTAATATCTAATAAATTTCTTGATCCCAATTATTAAGCAAAAATTAAAATTATTCTCTATAAGTCTATAAAACAATGACAACAAGTTAACTATTTAAACAGAAGATATTTCTTCACATTCAGTTCAAATTAAGATTAAATTTCTTGTTCGAAAAACATGAATGAAAAATAACGAACTATCGACAATTTTCACTTCGTGGATTTATTTGTATCATTAGAAAAAATACATACAAATAAAAATGAAATCAATGGATCAGAAATCGAAATATATACAAAAACAATGTTAATTACAATTCTAAGTTTGATATTGGAGGCTTTTGTACGTCAAATACAATGCTTATACTTGAATTACGACTTACGCAAACTGCATTTTATAATATATATACTACTGTGCCCAAAAAGTAAGACTAATTTTTTTTTTTCAAAAACTCTTTATTTATTTTTCCAAATTTAATTCATCGCCTTCAAAGTAATCCCCTCTGAACACAATGCACTTATGCCAACTTTTTATCCAATCCTCAATGCAGGCTAAAAAGGTCGTGAGCTTCGTCGGTTGGGGTTGATGGTCGACCAGAGGGCTCTTCGTCTTCAACGCTTTCTCTGCCTTCTTTGAACTGTTTTTACCACTTCTAAACATTTCTTTCCGATATAGGAATGCTCACCGAATGCCTTCTGCAACATTCTAAACGTTTCCGCAAACAAAATTTAATGCAAGTTCTTTTGCTCAATTAATCCAGACATTTCGAAAATTATTTTGATTTAAATTCGAATCATTTTTAGCGTCTCACAAAGCCAAGCGTAATTCAAACACTAATGAATATTTTGAAGTCACATTTCACACAGATGTCAAGGGCAGTGCCAGCAACCCCCCAAAAAAATTGAAATTCCATAAGCCCCGGGAATTTTAAATTGAAAACTGGTCTTACTTTTGGGCACAGTAGTATAATAAAAAATATCTAAATTTAAGATTTTATGAGTTAGATAATAAATTCCTTAAAGGAAGTAATTTTTTAAAGATGCTACAGATTATATCTGATCTTTTTCATTTAAATATGACTAAATATCACTAGATTCTGCATTATGTTAAAGAAAAATTTGTTACATATATATTGTAGTTAAACTGACAATGCCTTGGTTGTTATCTGCAAATCCGTAGATTAGGTGTTACATCTATAGATTGAAATTTGTATAAATATATTGAAATTAAATTTTTAACCATATGAATTTTCCGTTGCTATAGTCCTGGAACAAATAAAATTTAGAAAAAAAAAAAGTGAAATTAAAACAAATAAAAAATAAAATAAAATGACTCATTCTTAATTAAAATAATCCTTGCATTCTTTGGGACTTTAATTAAATCAACAAGTCTCTGCGATGACGAAAATACCTCACTGTTATTAAAGTAGGGTTTCAATCTCCCTGTTTCCCTTTTCATTATTTTTTCATTTTGCGTGGAATACTTCTTGTCCGTCTTAATTTACAACTATTAATCGATGCGCCTGCATTTAAAAAGAATGTACTTCTTTAGCATAACTCTGTCCTGGTGGCAGGAGTTTCAAGGGAAATATTTCTTTTTTTTTGTTCGCGTTCGAATTGCTGGCATTTTTAGTGGCTGTATCGTTACCCCGGGGAATGGAAAAAAATGTGGTGCTTTTTTTTCCTTTCCATTCTCGATTCCAATCCCCCCTCCTCCTCTAGCTTGAAAAAATGTAAGAAAGTCAAAGGTGTCCACAAAAAAAATATATGGCGCACAAAAGGTTAAACTTCTTACTGTTCTTTTCAAGTTTAAAAAATAAAGCATCTGATATCGATTTTCAATAAAACATTCATGTTTGTTCATATTAACGTCGTGTATTCATTTTTTGATATATTTACTCATGCCCTTTTCTTCAAAAAAGCAAAATTGATAGACACAACATTTATTCCTTTTAAAGTATCCAGAAATGCAAAATAATAAGTACCATGAAGTTAATAATTTTTTTTACCAGATTATTAAATTATTTAAGAAAACTAAACACTTATGAGCTTTTTATGTATCCTTCATAATTCATTTTATGCATCAAATAATATCTGTATATATAATGATAGATAGATGTGTGTGCGTGTGTTGTAGCATTTCTTTTCTTACCGGGAAGAATTTTGACGTTTCATTCCTAGGAGAGAGGAATGTATATTCTTTGACAAGTACAAAATAATAACTCATCACTCATATTTGACAGTAGATAATCAGTGTTTTAGGTAGTTATATTTAATGCAGTTTGTGTTTGTGCGGATTTTCTTAAAGGGAGGTTTTGGAGAAAAAGGAGAGAGTTCTGCGACAAGTCGACAAAGAAAGTTGTTTTTGTCTTTATCTCTGAAATGACAGACTATTCCGAGATTTTCGCCTGATTTTCAAAATGAACTCCTTGTGAATTCGTGTATCACAAGGAGTATTCGCAGTATCGTGTATTAAGGTCTATCATAAAACTATCATAAGATTATACCAACTACACAAAGAATTTCCTGTCTTGTTAAGAATTTTCTTGAATTATCTTGTGTTAAATATTTTTGTAATAAAGTGAAATTGTTTGTAATTATTATATAATTCATGTGTTGTGATGGTATATTTTATATATATATCCCTTGAGAAGGTGTATTTGATGGTCACTAGCCCTTACTGGATGTGAATCCGATTTGTGTAAAGAATGTCCAGCTTCCGGAGGAAATACATCTTTGGCGCAGCTACGATTGAAAGGGATATCTTTGAGCAGTGTTTTAATTGGCGGGGCCATGCGAAACGTCAAAGCGCCAGATAGTCTAGAGCGAAAGTTTGGTAAGACAGCTAAGACTTATGAACGCATATACTTATATCGGAACTTACTTATATGCTCGCGTATTTATTGAGGGGATGCCTCCTCCGAACGGAAACAGATTTCTTTGATTTGAGCAGATTTCTTTCTATGATGTTTTGGGAAATATGTACAAAAATGACTAGCCGCCTCTCGTTTAAGTGTTGAGATTCATTCCCCACCAATGAAAGGGCTATAGGCCCAGGAGCTGGATTTTAAGAGGAAATTCCGGCGTACAAGGAATGAAGGGATGTGTGGATTAAAAACACATAAAAAAATATCCTCGGTGTCTCTTCGGAGATGAGTTCCTCGGTGCTGGTTGCAAGAAGAAAAAGGCACTGCAAGCCTAATCGGAGAATGCAGAACTGTTGTTCTACGTTCAGCTACCAAAAGATATAAAATTTCAAGAAGAACTCTACTCACAAGAGATGTTTGCCTCCGAAAGATGATACGGACAGCTAGATAGCAGAAAATCCTCTTGTTGCCACGTCGTTACACAAAGGAGCTGCACATCTATCTTCATGGGTCCAGCTTTTCTTGAGTCGAGTGACTACACGAACATCTGTATATATATATACATATATATATACACTGAAGTGACAAAAGTCATGGGATACCTCTTAATATCGTGTCGGCCCTACTTTCGCCCGGTGAAGTGCAGCAACTCGACGTGGCATGGACTCAACAAGTCGTTGGAAGTCTTCTGCAGGAATATTGAGCCATGCTGTCTCGATAGAAGTCCATAATTGTGAAAGTGTTGGTGGTGCAGGATTTTGGGCACGAACAGACCTCTCGATGATGTCCCATACATGCTCGATGGGATTCATGTCGGGCGATCTAGGTGGCCAGATCATTCGTTGGAATTGTCCAGAATGTTCTTCAAACCAATCGCGTACAGTTGTGGCCCGGTGACATGGCGCATTGTCATCCATAAAAATCCCATCGTTGTTTGGGTACATTAAGTCCATGAATGGCTGCAAGCGATCTCCAAGTAGCTGAACATAAGCATTTCCAGTCAATGTTCGGTCCAGTCGCACCAGAGGACCAAGTCCATTCCATGAAAAAACAGCCCACACCATTACGGAGCCACCACCAGCTTGAACAGTGCCTTGCTGACAGTTTGGGTCCATGGCTTCGTGGGGTCTGCGCCACACTCGAAGCCTACCATCAGCTCTTACCAACTTAAATCGTGACTCATCGGACCAGGCCACGGTTTTCCATTCATCTAGGGACCAACCGATATGCTCACGTGCCCACGAGAGTCGCTGCAAGCGATGTCGTTCTGTCAGTAAAGGCACTCGAGTCGGTCTTCTGCTGGAATAGCCCAAGAAAGCCAAATTTCTCCGCACAGTTCTAACAGACAAGTTCCTTGTACGTCCCACATTGATTTCTGCGGTTATTTGACGCAGTGTTGCTTGTCTGTTAGAATTTACGACTCTTTGCAGACGTCGCCGGTCTCGGTCGTTAAGTGCAGGCGGTCGACCCCTGCGCTGTCCATGGTGAGATGTTATGCCTGAAATTTCATACTCTCGGCACACTCTTGACACAGGGGATCTGGGAATGTTGAATTCCTTAACGATTTCCGAAATGGCATGACCCATGCGTCTAGCTCCAACTAACATTCCGCGTTCAAAGTCTGTTAATTCCCGTCGTACGGTCATCATCACGTCAAAACCTCTTCACATGAATAACTTGAACAGAAATGAAAGCTCTGCGAAAGCACTGCGCATTTATACCTGTTCTACGCGATGCTACTGCCATCTGAAAATTTGCATATTGCTATCCCATGACTTTTGTCACTTCAGTGTATATATATATATATATATATATAATAGTTAGGCTTAAAATTTCGTAGGCTGGCACATAAATGGCGCTTCTAGTATTAAATCCATATGATTTTTAGTTAGCCCTAACCTTCAAATGACACGTGTATATATTATATGAATTATAATATATATATATTATAATTCATACAATAGCATTAGTATATATATATATATATATATATCAGCATTAGTTGGTGCTGTTAATGGGAAAGGGCTTGGACTAGTAGACCACTTGCACTATTCTGAGGTACTAAAAAACACATATATTTATATTATTATTATTATTGCAGTATATTGTATAGATATTGTAATAATTGATTAATGTTTATTAGAAATTGTTTGTGCTAATATAATGCTAATTGTAATATGAGAAGGCTGTGTTCAAAGTGGGCTCACAATCGACCCAAAACAACAACGAATTGATGATTCTAAGCAGTCTTTGGAGCTGTTCAATCATAATAAACCCGAATTTTTGCGTCGATATGTGACAATGGATGAAACATGGCTCCATCGTTTCACACCGGAGTCCAATCGACAGTCAGCGTAGTGGACTGCACGTGATGAACACTAAAAATGCTATAACTCACATAGTAATAGTGCAACAGCTGTCAAATTTATACACGTGTCTTTTGAAGGTTAGGGCTAACTAAAAATCATATGGATTTAATACTAGTAGTGCCATCTATGTGTCAGCCTATGAACATTTCAGCCCACCTGTTATCAGGGGGATCGGGAACGAGGGGGTCTTATAGAACTCTTTGTGACGCCAAATGCGACTGCAGTTATATTATTTAACTTTATTTCTTTTGTATTAGATCTTCCAGCAAACATTGTAAAATGGATTTCAGCAAGATGGGTACTTGATGTTCCCTGTTGGTAATTAGCCCTGTTCACAAATACTGAAATATTTTTGTTTTATTTTATAACTTAGGAGAATGAGATCGTAAATGTTTTCTGTCTCTACCCTCACAACACATTTTTAAACCTTGTTTCTCCACTTATCAGCGAGTCTATTACTCGATGAATTTCGGTATTGGCCCCACTGAATTTCTTTTGGAAATTTAGAAGAGGTTGCTCTTTAAATTTATATCCCTCACGTTTATTGTAAGGGAATGTCGTTTCACATTCTCATAATCATCAAGATTTTTACTAACTCTACAGAAGAAACAATTGCTCCATTAAAGAAAATAATACTCTCTAAAAACAGCCAGCATCCGTTTTTAATTTGATACTAGACTATTAAATTTTACAGTTGATCGAAAGCTGCTACGTTTAATGTTGATGTTCAACTTTTTAAATACGTGTACAACTCATGTTGAAAGTCTCAACGCCAGGTATTGCTTTGAGTTTTGTATGTACAGCAAACAATTGACGAAATTTTTCGGGGATCAATTTAAATCTTCTTAGTAGTAATTCTTGTACCTTGGTTGAAAATTGTCATTTTGCCCTTTTTCTTATGGTTGCAATCGTCAGTTTTTTCAGGTTCATGAACAATTAACTGATTTATTTCAAAATGAAATAGGTCCCAAAAGCTATGAGATTCATTTCTTTTTCGGGTAATAATACACGACGAGCATGAGTCTCAAAAAAGCACTAGATAATGACAGAAGACTTAGTTTTGAACTTCAGCATTAAATTTGTTGTAACATGTGGCTTTATTGGAAACTAATCCATTACAATAAGGATCACACACAAAGAAAGAACAAGCAGAACAAAGGAAATATACAGCAAGACAGCAATCGACACTAAGTCGGTCTCACACAGCACAAAAAGTCAAGGGAGGGAGAGAGTAATTAAAGGGGCAGACACTTTATTTTAGCCCATGAGGCCCCTGGCCTCCCAGTATAACTGCAAGTCTTCTAGCGCTGAATCTCGTTGTTCAGTCTTGGACATTTCAAAAGATGTTCTGAATTCATTGTTCCAGCTCTACATATTGGGCAAGTATTCGAGGCGAGGACATCCATCCTGCTAAAGTGTTCCGCAAGACAATCGTCTTTATCGAAACTTGGCAACACTCCTCTTTACGTGGTCTAGTGTTAAAGATTTTTGAGCTGTCTTGAATATTGTGCCACTTTTTGCCTTCAGATTTAATAAAGCGACTATCTTTCAGTTTCTTAAAATTTCTCTATGAATATATTTTTGAAAGATTCTGGTGGAACGATGGATTCTGGTGCTTGGCTTTAGTTCTTAAATATTTGATATCTTTCTTAATGTGAGTTATTATTGGGGTTTCAGTGTGAGTAGTGTATTCCTAAATTCTACAATAAGGGTGCTAACCTTCCCAATATGTGGTTTTGAGTTTTGCTGTTGTTTGTAATTCTTACAAATTCTAGAATATATTTTTGCCACTGTTCCTCAGCTGTCTTTTTTTTCTCGTTCTTTACAATTTCTTTCAAAACTCCTCATAATAACTTTATAAAATAGCATTCGTATAATATATAATTCTAAAATCAGTTATTGATAACTTTTCACAGAATGTTTTCAGGTTTTCCTTAAGACCTTTTGTCAAGTAAGTCCCTTTAACTTCCTTAAATTTTAATTGAAAAACACGAAATTAAAATAATTGAGTTTCCCTCAGTATTATGCATTAGCTTTAAGAACTAAAATATAGAAACATTCGGAAATAGTGTTTTTGGGAAACTGTCCAAAAATAAAAAAAATATCATGTGGCATAAAATATAGATTTCCCTGAACCATTAAAACTAATTGGGCTAGTAAAACGATCGTGTCCTGGTGTCCTGATATCCTGGTGTCTTTCTCTTGCAGCTAATTATTTATTGAAATAAAATCCTGTCTATACATATAAATATCCTCATACGCGCACACACACACATATATATACATATCATCATACATGATCATATATATCATTACTTGATCATGACGTCACTTATATACACATATGTGTGAGTGTGTGTGAATGATGACAGTGCAGGTGAACAAATTTTAAGTTAAAGCATTTAAGAAGGTCTTAGGGAAAAATCAATATCAAAAACTTTCCTAATTCAGTATCCCACTAAAAATATTAATTCAAGATCCGAAATGTGTTGAACTGCAGCAGTAAAACTGAAACATATTCATATATGTAGGGTAAAGGACAAACAATGTAGAAATAGATAGAAAAAAAAACGACTAATGCATAATCAGTAAAAGACAAATCCTCCAAGAAATTAGCAAAATTCCATTAATTTTGCAGTTGTAACGATATGCTCGTACACCAGAGAAAACTTAAGAAACAAATGGATTTTTCAACATACAACTATGAATTTGTAGATAAGGGCTTTATGCGATTAGTACAGTGAAAAGGCAGCTCAATAGAAAGGTGACGCATATGCAAATATCAACACTGTGACATCAGAGAGGACGGCGTGGAATGCGAAAGCTCTGTGCCAAGGCAATTTAAAAAGAAGGGGGAAGGACACATTTCCAGACATTCTCTTCAAGTGAAAGTGAAATCTTACATTCATAATGGCTACAAGAAACCAACGGGATGCCTTTACAAGTGATGGAATGATCGGAAAGCTTGAAGAGGGGCATAGTGTTGCACAAGAGTTTGGAGTTGACAAAAGTGTAGTTCCAAGAGCTTGGAAAGCCTTCCAAAGGATAGGTACAGCTGTACGAAAGGTTGGAGGTGTTTGGTCTAGAAAAACAACGGCAACGTATGACCGTTTTGCAAGCGAAAAGAGACCGGAACCAGACATCAGGCAACATCGCTCAGCAGCTGCGTACGGCAACTGGTATCACGGTTTACTGTAGCCAGACATCTGCATAATTCTACCGCCTGCATATGCTATTCGTCCTTCGTCCTAATAGCTTACTGCATACCATTTATGGCAGCCCATCGGCGGCATCGTTTACAATGGTGTCGAGAATACAAAGACTGGGCATCAATGGAGACATGCTCTGTTTACTGATGAGAGTTGTTTCAGCCTGAGCAACGATATTCAGGGCCAGTTCATAGGGAGGGAGGTACGGACAAGGTTTTATTTCACTAACACCAGGAAAGAGGCTGTTGATGTGGTCCTGCTGGAATGCTTGTGTAGGGCTGCATTATGTCGAATGAACAAACAGAGTTCCATATTTTCGACAGCGGCTCACTTACCGATGATCGTTATTACGATGAAATTATCCTCCCCGCATGCATCTGGTCCAGACTTTATTTTTGTGGACGACAAGGCACGTCCACACAGGACCTCTGCTATTGAGGAGCTCCTAGAAAGTTGGGATATTTGCAGAATGGTTTGACCAACGTACTCCCCTGATTTAAATCCCATCGAACAAATGTGAGATGCTTTGGCACCTGACAGCATCTCACATCTCACATTCTACTCTCCTGACAACACTTGACAGCTGAAGATAGATGCTCCTTGAAAAATGGCAACTCTAACCTCGAAAATTACTGGATAATCTTGTATTGATTATGAACAGGTATCCCGCAACCACTGCAGTTAGAGAAGGTCATATCCTTTACTAAGGGACTTTGATTTGATGTTTTTCCTCATGGCCATACAATGTTTTTTTTTTCTAGCGCTATTCTACCAATAAAGCCGCGTACATATTTTTAATTGCAATACTTTCTTCATCCTATAAGTACTGAATTGCGCCTTTGCAGCATGGAATTCATGTCTTCCTCTTGATTTTTTTGCGGAATTATGAAATAATCAGAGAAGTTACTTAAGTTTAGCACACTAGTGTATATAATACATGTACTTACATAATGCATGCATATATATACAGGCATACATGTATACATACAATTCAAGACATTCATTTGCACTGATAGAATTGCAATCGATTCTATTTTTAATGATATAGTTACAATGTACGGTACTAATCACAGAGGTTCTCAACCTTTCGTTAAGCATACTGTTTAAGGATATGTGGAAATAATGCCATACAGCTGAAACATTATTAGTTTCCGCAAAAAAGAATTACTGATTGAATATTCAACTGATTCTTTTCTTATAAAATCATTAGCAAAAATCTCATTAATTTTGGAAAAACGATATCAGAAAAGTACCTAGAACTTATTGTAAAGCAATAAAAATCTTATTGTTTTTCCTGAATACAGAGCTTGTCGAAAGGGCTTTCTTGATTTATTCATATATTAAGAATAAATATCGAAATAAGCTTGATGCTGCTCCTAACTTGAGATTATATAGAATGCCCTAAAATTCACACAATATGCATCAGTTTCCATGTAAACGAAGTCCGTTAAGAACTCTGCATTACAACATAAATGGTCTAAATATTGCTGCCACGAAGATTAACGTTGACCAACTGTTACAACTAGCCGATTCTAATGAATTCTAGCAAATCCTCGCTCTACAAGAAACCAAATTAAAAATACCGCTACCTGCTAAACAATAAGGAATATAATATTTTTAGCTGGTAGTGACTTGGGTTTTCTCATCAGACACCTTCTCTAACAGAGCATTTAAATTTCACAGCTAAATAACACTAAACTTGAAATTTAGGGAATCTCGTTTTCTTGGAAAGGTGGTGTATAATTCTTACCATCCTCACTTCGATGAATTTACCAACTGGTCAGATGAAAATACTTTCTTACTGGGAGACTTAAATGCCAAACATTCAGACTGGGGGTGTTCGAATAATAACCATAGAGGAAATGAACTGCTTGATTTAATGGAGGATAGAGGCTTTATGATTCTTTATGACGGATACCCTACGCATTCCTCGCATAGTTATAAAACTGAAGAAGCCCTGAACCTCTCCCTATTCAGTCCTGATATCTATCCCTACTGTAAATCGACAGTCTTGAAAAACATAGGCAGCAATCATTATCCCATTCTCATTGAGCCGAATAAAAGACGGAAAATTTGTGTAGCCAGAAAGACGCACTGGAATTTTAAGAAAGTTAACTGGAAGAGCTTTGGGGTCTTTACAGATTCAGGTGTTACTTCAAGTTCTTTATCTAGCAATTATAATAATAATTGGTCTAATTTTGTAAAAGTGATTCTTTTATTTTGCGGCAAAGCGGTTCATTCCTCTGAGAAACATGAAGTACACCCAATATTTCTCTCATAATTCAGAAACAATCAAGATCCTCTAGGATGGCAGAGAAGAATTGGCCAAAAGCAGTAATGCTGCTGATATTGCCTTTGTTAGAATTGAACTAAAGAAAATTATGTTTTCTTTAAGAGGAAAAGATTGAGCGGTTTATGTTCTAAAATTGACTCGAGAACACCAGGAAATTGGTTAAAGGTCTTGACAGCAAGTAACCTCAAACCGAGAGCTGCAACATTATACTGGTCCAAGACGGGAGTATTCCTCACAACGGCAAAAGGTGGCCAACACATAGAGCACCCATTTTAGTAATATTAGTACTTTGACTTTCACTGGTCAAGACAAGACCATTGAATGAAAAGCAAGGAATCTTGCATAAGGCTACCGAAGTTCAGACACATGTAACTCTCTTTTCCATGATTGTTTCTCGCTTCAATAATTAGAGCTTTCCACCAGGAATACAAATCTTTCAAAATCTCCTGGCCCTGAAGTCATTCAAGGCCAAATGATACAGCATATAGG
Source organism: Caerostris extrusa (assembly GCA_021605095.1). Lineage (NCBI taxonomy): Eukaryota > Metazoa > Arthropoda > Arachnida > Araneae > Araneidae > Caerostris > Caerostris extrusa. The sequence goes on from BPLR01013995.1 coordinate 153,207, forward strand.
TGGGCAAGCAAGACAGAGAATGCTTGGCATTATAAACCACTCTTGGTTTAGTGGTCGACTCTCCAGAAACTGAAAAAAAGGCAACCATAGTTTCAATTAAGAAACTTGACAAAAAGACTAGCTCATCTGAGAGCTACAGGCCAATTGCCGTAACAAGCATCACTCGCAAAATCATGGAAAAAATAATTCTTGCTAGACTTGATTTTTTATCTCGCATTCAGATATCTGTTGCCGAGGGATCAGTGGGCCTACCAAGAAGAGCATAGCACTACCAATCAGTTTTTAGGACTTAATGAAAGAATCAGAGATGATCAAAATATCAAGCCAACTAATAACAAAATTATTTTTTTTTTTGGATACGTCAAAAGCTTTTTGACATAGTGTGGAGAAATTTACAATAAAACTACACGGCAAATTCGGCATCAAAACTCTCTCTGGAACAGCATATTTTCTGAGGGATATACTTTTTTCGCGGTAAAGTTTAATCATACTATCTGGAAGCTATAAAATAAATCAGGGTATCTCTCAAGCCACGATCCTAATCTCGGTTCTGTTTACTTTGTACATGACTGGAACTGAAAGCGTCATTTCTAAAAATATATATATATATATATATATATATATATATATATGTATATATATATATATAATTGCTAATATGTATAATGTTTTTATGTTTTTTATACTTATAAAATTTTCCATATAAATAAAATTTCATTACATTTTTCCATAAGTTTTAAAATTTTTCCAATTTTAATTGCAGACATAATTAAGTTTGTTACTAATCATATGATTTTAGATCAGGACCTGTATAAAAATAATTGTTGTATTTCATATAAGAATTAAAAAAAATATCCCCAGAATCAATTGAAAGCGAACTACAAGGGCAGAAGATTGAAATTGAATATTTAAATTAAGTACTTCAGCATAAAAGGACACAACAATGGAGTAGGTAAATTGAAGGAAAACGTTTTGAATAAAGCAAATTAAATGAAACTCGTGAACTAAAAGAGGCGACGGATATCCGAAATCCTTTCTCCTACGCTTGCCTTCTTCGTGAATATTTAAATCATCAGCCTCTATTTGAAATTAAGAAGCAACAATCCTCTTATTTGAAAGGTGAGGAAACATTTTATTGGTCTTTGCACACTCCTTTTTACTTGGGGATCTGAGAATTCAATTGAAAGAGGGTGCAAAAAGCTTTGTCCTGGATTTTTTTGTCCTTTTAGTGAATGGGGATTACGAGTATATGGAGCTTTATAATCCCTGCTAGGAAGAGCAGGGATTTATCACTGCAGGCTGTCATGTTGCTGACAATTTAAATGGGAGGAAAAAGGATGCATAAAGAAGCCCTATTTACGTCAGAAACATATATAAGTGAAGGATTGTTATATGGGGTACAGTTCGGAGATTAATTTTGCATTACCCCAAGACTGTCACTATCAATTTTTGTTTTGGAATCGAGGAGCGATTTCTCTTGTCAGGAGAGGGGTTATTTAATTGGAAAAAAGATTACTTTTGGTGTATACATTTAAAAAAAAAAAAAAAAAACGCAAATGAAGAGAAGTGGTAGATAAAAAAAAAAGGTAGAAAAGAATATGGTGGAGGAAAAGAGAACAAAATGTCACCACATAGTTTTAGTTCCCATTAACAGATTAGTACAGAAACGCTTTTCGTGTTATGTAAAAGCTTTTATGGATTGCTGAAAGTATTTATTTCAAACGCCGGTATGCTTAATGCATTTATTTTCTTATTCAGACAATAGAATTTTGTATTGAATTAGTGGGCCATAGTTTAGTGAAGTCTGTTTCACTAAATATAGTAGTTTAGAAAAATAATTTTGGTAAATCAATGTAAAGATATTTATGCAATCTGAAATCCTTATGCAACTTAAAGTATTGATTTATTTCATTGTGAAAGAAAAGAAAAGAAGAAGTTGGCGTTGAATGGAAGAAATGATTGACGAGAAATTAAGGGAATAGGTTGAAATGGTTGGCGCCTCCTCCGAAATAGCTTAATTAATTGGTGCATTAAAGTATGAATCTGCCACCTTTGCTATAATACCATAGATTTCAATTTCACTTTTAAAATTATTTCACCAAGTTAAAGAACGATTGTAATTTTAAGATATGCCTTTTTTTTTTCTTTTTTTTTTATTAACATATCAAAACGTTTGATACGAGAAACTGTGTCAGCCAAATTGCAAAGCCCCATTTTTAATTACAAAATAAATCGGGAAAATTTATACGCTTTTTTCGGGGTCTTCTTTTATAACTATCACAGTTTAAAAGTAGCGCGAACATTTAATCAATGGTTGAAATATGTCACGAGATAATATTGCCCGGTCAATTCTCCTCTACTTTTATTGTTTGGCTTAGGAAGAACACATTTGAAGAATGGAATACGGAATTTGCGGTTTGTTAACTAATTGATAACCGGTCAAAAAAGTGTTCTTTTAGTTTTAGATCTCTTTTTTTCTTTTCTTTTTTTTTTTTTTTTTCTATTTTTATTTTTTTTTTTAGTTTTAGATCTCTTTTTTTTTTTCTTTTATTCTTTCTTTCTATTTTTATTTTCTTTTAGTTTTAGATCTTTTTCTTTTCTTTTATTCTTTCTTTCTATTTTTATTTTCTTTTAGTTTTAGATTTCTTTTAGTTTTTTTTTTTCTCAAGGGGCCTGATGGCCGAATGGCTGGCGCTCTGGCGGTCGATACCACAGGTATCGGGTTCAAATCCCGGCTTTGCCCATGGGTGTTGTAGTGGTTCGGAATCCACTTTAAGCCGTAGGTCCCGGTCCTAATGGGATCGTAGAGCGCTGCGGGGGCATTGTTACTCCGTGGCTTACCATCAAGTTACACGCGCCCGCTGGATAAGGCAAAGTGAGTAACATCGGTGCAGCCCTTATGGCGAAAGATCACGGTCTATTTACCAGCTGCATTAGAAGAAAAAGTTTTAGATCTTTCGTTCGTCTTCTACTTAATCCGTTCTGAAAGAATCGTTCTTAAGAATATTAGGGTGGAAATAATTGATGATGACGACCTTCTCAAAAAAAAAAAAAAAAAAAGATGCCAAATATAAATTCGTATTTTTTAACATCAAAGAATGAAGAAATGAGCCTGGTATTCCAGACTGGGGTTGGGAAGAGTGCTGTTCACTTTATCTCGTAAGAAAACCCGATTCAGAAATCACCAGGAGCAAATTCCAGATTGGCTACTCCCAAAAGACATGGAACGAATAAGGACTTGAGATTTGACACATGGAACATTCCAACTTTGTTTACTTTTTCAATCATTGAAGGTACGCGAAGAAGAGGAAGGCCTCTGACCAAATGGGTTGATTCAATCGAAAAGATCTGGGAGTTAACAGATGGTAATCTATTACCCCGGACAGAGTCAGATGGATGAAGTTCATGCAAACTGTCTTGATCTGTAACGGGTTGTAGTGCTGACGAGGAAGAAGAAGAAAAAAAATAGAATGTAATTATTAACATCAACTCTTTTAATAATTCTATTTTGATAGAATGAGGGCCTGGTGGGAGAGTAGCTAGTTTACCGTTCTGGCATTCGGTACCACAGCTTTCGGGTACGAATCCCGGCGGCGCCATAGATGTTTGTGGTGGTCCGAAATACACTTTAAGCCGTAGGTCTCGGTCTTATATGACATTAGAGTGTCACAGAACCCTATCAGACTTTTCATCCACATCATTCCTAAACTGTAAGGGGGCAACTCAGCTCTAGGCACAGTGGTGTGGAGTGGTGTAGTAGTAGTATTTTGATAGAATGAAAACGTGTTACATACAGGATGTTGTCATAATATATACACTATCTGGAAGAAAGTGACGGACACCCCTCGAAAAGTAGAAAAGTCGACAATACAGCTGACATATGCGCAATAATAGGTATCACGTGTCAGCCATATCCTATAAATACTCTGTGGAGTCGACTAGAGTTGTTTTTCGTCAAGATGCCGCCGCGGGAAGAGTTGTCTGAGTTCGAGAAAGGTGTGTTGGTTGGATTGCATCTTGCCAAGGTGGCAATTAGGGAGATATCCCGTCTCCGTAACAGCTCAAAATCAGCTGTAGCACGTGTTGTGTGTCACTACAAGACTGAGGGACACTGTCAGAGCAAACCCCGAAGTGGACGACCTACAGTTCTCACCAGCAGGGACCGGCGGGTGCTCGGCAGGGAGATTCGAAGTAACCGTCAAACATCCATGGATAACATCGCTAATGAGTTTAGACAAGCCACAGGTGTGGCCGTTTCGACCAAGACTCTCCGTATCGATGCCCATAAGTTAGGTTACACTGGACGTTCGGCGGCCCATAAGCCTTTGATTACGAAAGCCAACAAGAAAGCGCACCTTCGATGGGCCAAAGACCACCGTACTTGGACTCTGGATGACAGGAAACGCGTCCTTTGGAGTGACGAATCACGATTTACCCTTTTCCGTTCCGATGTTTGGGTATGGCGTTCACCAGGAGAACGCCTTTTGCCGAGTGTGCCGTCACAGCTGTAAAGTTTGGTGGAGGAGGATTGATGGTATGGGCCTGTTTCTCCTGGTATGGGGCTGGGCCACTGGTGAAGGTTGATGGTGCGATGAATGCCGATAGATACTGTGATATTCTCGACAATCATGTCCTTCCTACCTTGTGGGCAACGTACAGTATGGATGATTGCTGGTATCAAGACGACAATGCAACATGCCATGTTGCAAGGAGGACTCTTGATTGGTATGTGAACAACAGCGTTAAACGCTTGGAGTGGCCGGCTCAGAGCCCTGATCTTAACCCAATTGAACATCTCTGGGACGAATTGGACCGTCGGTTGAGGGCCTGCACCCCACTCCCCAAAAGCAAGCCTGAACTATGTAACTTCCTGTTAAACATTTGGAAGGAAATTCCTCTTGCCACTATGGCTAATTTAGTGGAAAGCATGCCCAGAAAGGTTGCAGCTGTGATCGCAGCCAAAGGAGGCCCTACCCTATTAATTTTAATAAATATGTGTTTATGCCGTTATAGCGTCGTGTCCCGTCACTTTCTTCCACATAGTGTATATTACACAGCGATATGACCAATTTAGACAATTCTTATATTTTATAATTCATCATTATCCGAAAAATAAACAAAGGAAGATTGATTCATTGGTGAAATTGTTCCGTTAAACTAAATGAAATGTGTTGTGGAAAGAAAAGACAAAAAAAAAAAAAAAAAAAACAGAATGTAGAGTAGAAGTTTGTTATGAGAGCATTGCAGGCGCGTGGTGTAACAGACAATCCTGAAAGAGATAACGGTAAAAACAACAAAAACACAAAAGGAGAGAAAAACGGCATAAAAAACCGATCCTTCTAAGGGATTCTATGGAAACGATTTTTGATTAGCAAGTAAGTCATATGACAATCGAGGGTTTCCGGTTCAATTCAGAACAGGCGCAATAGTAGAAAGATTGCACAGTGAGACCAGTTAAAACTGAAGGCTTTGCGATTTAAAAAGCTGACTACTAAATTGACTAGTTTTACTTTTGTTATTATTTGGATGCTTTAATTGCATTGAATTTTATTTTACAGTTTTGTAACGATGAGAAAATAAAATCAATAATAAATTGTAATATATCCTACTAGAAAATATAATCCGGTGGGTATGAAAGATATTACACGTTGAACTTTGATACATTTTAATTAAGGTTTTAGTATTTCTAACGAGGGGGAAAAAACCTTTTTTTTTAATCGTGCTTATCAAAGTATCATTTCATCATTAGTGTAAATAAAGTTTTTACAAATGAGTAGTCCTCATCAATTTCTGATCTTACTTTGTTTTCTTATTTCAGTTTTGTAAAAATATTCATATATCTATACATTTCTTCTTACAACACATACTCTATTTCAGAATTCAACACATAGTTTATATTTAATGTATAAAATATGAATTTAAAAACTATTGCACAAAGCAGGTGTCACATTAATTTTAAATAAAGTGACTAAACATTGATATTGTTATAAAAATAATATAAAACACTCTATATGAACGCATGCATGTGTGTTCCAGTAAAACTTAAAAAAAAAACTATAGCGTTTAGAAGCAACAGCAATTTTTTTTTCCTTTTAATTTATTAGGGTTTTTTTTTTTTATCTGGCATACAGCGAAAAATTATGAATTTTAGTTAGCTTTTTTAATTAAATAAAAATTTTATTTTAACGTTTTATAACACTATGTAACCTATTTTTAACAAGACATTATTTTCTTATAATACTTTAAAAAAAGTGAATTGAAATATTCAAATATATTTTGCATCAATTTATTTTATAAAAATATCGTTTTGTAACTTATTTTAAAGAATATCAGTGCTTAATTACTTGATAAAAAATTAATGCACGATTCTCATTATATTTTTGAATTCAAATGTTCTGTAATATAAAATAAATTAATGAAAGAATGAATTAAATTTTTATAAAATTTGAAATAAGGAAAGACGAAGTAAGATCTTTAATTGATGATAAATAATTTATTCATAAATACTTTACTTCAAAGAATGACGAATTAATAAAAGGAAAGTTTTTCTTTTATTAATTTTTTACTACTTTTTCTATTGATTTTTAAAAATAGAATCTATTTTTTTAATTTAGACATATTTTTTTTATCTATATTAATTTATTCAAATGTATGTGTGTCTGTTAAATGTGTTTTTAAACGAATTCATAAATAATAATAATAACAATAAACAAAGTAAAATCTACAATCATGTACCCTTTATGCCAAATGCATCACCAGAAGGCCAAGTCGACAAGTAAACATAAAAATGTACGCAACAGTTAGCTTTCGCGGGAAAACGATATTGCGTCAAAAACCATCACTAGGAGGCCAAGTAAACAAACAAATGGCCTGTCGAAGTTCGGTGTCGTTGTAAAATACTATTTCGCAATGCGCCAAAATGCATCGCCAAAAATTTGCTATTACGCCAACATTAGTAGCCTAACAGGTATTACTTTGAATTTTATTCTTTAAATGCGAACAGGGGTACAGTGTTTTAAAAAATAATAATAAAATTTAAAATCTAACTAGATATACAAACTCCAGTTATTTATTTCTGGTAATATTTTTGTAATATATCAATAAGAAAATATATCTATCTATAAAACAAAAGATTTGTTTGTGTATCTATATTTTCTAAATGAATATATATTTTAACATCTTCATTTATTCTATTAGATATAGATGCATATAAAGAATATTTTTTAATGAATTAAAATTTAAAATTTACATTTCAAAATTGCTGCTCGGAAATGATCCTTGATTTCCATTTCATTTATGCAGCCAAAGTAGGGTGACGGATGTGTGAAATTGCATCAAGTTCCCCGCTTACAACATCGTTCATTGAAAAGTTCCCTACTGTGTTTCATCTCCCCCACCCCTCACATATCAGTCGGATGATCAAACAAATTGTTGAGAGGTGATTCATGAAGCTCTTCAAAGTACCCGATTTCCAACCCCCTCCCCAGCAAATATTCAGCGTATCTTTTCCCCTCGTGATTCGGAGCACACGTCCATGCAAACAACTTCATCTTCAACGTTACACTCCCTCATTACTAATAGTATAAATGTTAATTTCCTGTTGGGGAAAAAAAAAAAAAAAATGTAGGTGAAGTTTCATTACAAAATTCACATGGTAGGTTTTCTTGTTATCAAGTGTGACAGTGTTTGAAATAAAATTAATGGACAAATATAAGGTTAAACAATTATTTGTTATGAGAAAGGAATAATAATCTCAGTTGTATGTTTGATGTATAAAAACAAAAGAGGGAGAAAATTTTTTTCACTAGTTCAGGAATTTTTTTGAAACAAAATAAATGCAATAAAAAAGATCGATAAAGATATGAACCACATCAAAAAGTCTGATTCTTTAATTGAATTTTTAAGAAAATCATTGAAAAATAACATGACATAATTTGAAAAATTTTAAAACCAGTTCAAAAAACAAAAGTGAAAAATTTTAAAATCAATTTTTACCGGCATCTTTAGAATACATTATAAAAATTATTTTCCTACAATGTTAATTGCCTAGTTGCTAATAATAAACTTTATTTTTTTATAAATAAAACTGATTTATCAATCTAATTATTATCAAATTTGTTTTTATTTAAGAAAAATCTCTTATGACAATCGATATTAGATTTTTTCCTGAACAAATTAATAAAACAATTTTAATTAATGGTACTTACGTAACGCCACCGCAGCTACAGATTTGGCGGTTTTTAAGTGGCGCCAATCTACATTTAAAATTTTTGTGACAAATCACAAACTATATAAAACACTTTATTTAAAATCAAAACACTTTCAAAAATCAAAACACTTTATTTAAAAACAAAGTAGTCAATCGGATTTCGGTGGAAAATGGGCCGATATAACATAGATTCAAAACAGTCTCTATTTCGGCTCATTGACAGCTCTTTATTGGAGCATTAGCGCAACTTCTGCTGCGTGGCGTTAATACGTAAGCACCTAATTTATTTTTCAATTTACATGCCAAATACTGGGATGACGAAACGCGCGAAGTAAACAAACAAAACGGCTACCTAAGTTCAGTGTCATCGTAAAACGCTATTTCGCCAAAGAGCTATTACGTCAACCTTAGTAGCCAAACAGTTATTACATTCCTCAAAGTGCTTTTAAGTCAAAGTTTATTGCTTAAACGCCAAATATTATCCCTATTCTGCCAAAATTTTAATACCTGAAATGCTTTATCGCCAAACGTTTTCGCTAAGCGATTTTTTTTTTTTTTTTTTGCTTTTACGCCAAAAGTTAATGCTTTATCACCAAATTTTTATCTCTTGAATACTTTTGTGGCAAATTTTATCACTTTTACGACGAAATTTAGCACTATTATGCCAAAAAATTATCTCTAAATTGCCTTTACGCCAATTTATATCGCTTTATCACCAAAATTTTAATGTTTTCTTTTTACGCCACATATTGTCGCTTTAACGCCAAAAAATATATCATTGCTTTGGCAAAATTTTATTCCTAAATTGCTTTTGTGCCAAATTTAATCGCTTTACCCCTAAATTATTATATGGAATTATGTTTTGCTAACTCACATAAATGTATCATTTAGACAAAGATAATAATCGCTGGCGGTTTGTTTTCTAATGTTTCTCCTCATTGTTATGTGATTTTTTTTCTCCCTCTTATTCTGTCTTAACCTCATTATTACCTTTCTCTATTTGATTTCTTTAGTTCTATGCAATTATTTTGTTGTATAAAATGAGTAGCTAAATTCTAGAATTCTTTTTTAACTAAATTTTAGAATTCTTTTTTTTTCTTCTGTATTTTTACTGTGTAGGCGCAGAATTGTTCGGGCTTTTTAGCTACGAGCGTTTCTCACTGCCTTTACTCAGTAAAGTGCATATTTATTTTCTGTTTTAGTCAGTATTTTTTTAAATATATGGTTTTGTTTATTTTATTCTATTATGGCTGTTGTCGAAGGAGTTTCGCTCTCCTCAAACAGCACAACCATGTCTCTCTCCCCTGCTGACCAATCAACCAGTATGCTTCATTTGATTGACGTTAATACTAACCCGACAGCGTTTAACTTTATTCAAGAAATTGATCAACTTAATATTAGCATCAACAATTTTTCATCATTCATTGAGTGCGAAACCTCAATGATCATCTGAACAATTTTGAAAATTGCTTAAAAATTGAACCTCAAATACCTAATTTTGATCTTTTTTATACAACTTACGCTTTCTAATATTACCAATAAAAACTTAAGGAAGCAAATGAGTCTCATCTTGGTGAAACTCAATGATTCAAACAACTCGGTTACTACTCTACTAAAAAGAAAAAACTTAAGGTCACACAAAAGCAAAGAAAAAATTTAGCTAAACGGCCTAATACCAGTGATCCCACTGTTATCAAGTTATCTTCCAAATTTGCTTGCCTTAATCCAGATGAAAATCTTGGTCCTAGTGATGCAGACAATATACCTCCTGCTAAAATTGAAGACATTTCAAAAATGTTGATAAATTACATCTGACGAAAACAGTATGGACACAGATCTCACTAATGACCACAATATTGCTTCTTCTTGTCCTGCACCCCATACTACTAAATATGTTCCTCCAATTATAATTGACAACATACAAAATTCTACTGAAATTCTTAAGAACTTCAACCAGATTACAAATTCAAAGATTGAAGGACGCCTTTCTTAAGGCAAATTAAAAGTTTTTCCAACCACACCTGATGACTACAGATCCATACGGAAACAAATTGATCACCTGAAACTTAAAAGTCATACATTTGAACTGCCCCAAGAAAAGCAACTTAAAGTTGTAATTAGCGGACTGCCTTCAGATCTCCCAATTGATGTCATCATGCAGGAACTCCAAATTCTCAACTTTCATCCTGAATTCATCACTCCACTTCGTAATCTTGCTGGTACCGGCAATCTACCTCTGTACCTAATAGTTCTACCAAAAATTAACAAAACAAAAAAATTTTCGACCTATCCACCTTATATTACTTTAGGGTCAAAGTTGAACCACTCAGAAGAAAATCAGGACCCAGCCAATGCTATAAATGTCAAGAATTCTATCATCCTAGCAAATTCTGTACAAGAGACCCTCGATGTCTCAAATGTGCTGGACCTCATGCCACCAAAGAATGCACCAAAAGGCCAGATGAAGCTCCCAAATGCGCCCTTTGCTCTGGAGAGCATACTGCAAATTTCTCAGGTTGTCCTAAAAACCCTGCTAATTTCACTCCTGCTCCACCCCCGAAGGTCAACGCTTGGACGGAGAGACTTAAAAAACAAGCACAACAAATGAAGTGTGAGTACTCCAACCAATTGCTCATCAGAAGGCTTCTCCAACTCTTCCTCCTTCTTCAGATGACTTTCCAACTCTTCCTACCCAGACCTCTCACCATACTACTTCTTCCAATACTCTGCAGGCTCCCACGGAAACGTCTCCAATTCCACTCATTCTACAACAATTAGTTGGGGTACTTTCAAATCTTTCTGTTTTAATAACTGCTCTTCAAAATCAACCAGTCAATAACATTCAATATATCGACCAATAATTCTATCTTATGCGTGACTTGAAACTCCAATAGTCTTAAAGGAAAAATTAATGAATTACAAAATTTTATATCTGAAAATAAACCTCATGTATTTGCTCTCCAAGAAACACATCTTCGACCAGGTGATTCCTTCAAAATTCCAAATTATATCATATATCGTTCCGATCGTCTTACCCAAAGAGGAGGAAGCACGGCTATCTGCATTCATAAAAATATTAATCATCATCAAATTCATTTTACTACAACCAGCTTTGAAAACTCTGCTATCGTTATTAATCTCAAGAATAACCTAAAATTACTGTTGCTAGCATTTATCGCCCTCCAATTGGTAGATTCCTCACACAAGAACTTGATACAATAGCGAACTCCAATCAACAAGTACTTCTACTTGGTGACTTCAATTGCAAGCATCCTGCATGGAATAATGGACGCAGCAACATAAATGGTTCTATTCTCTTCGAATGGACAAATCTTAATGCATTCAATGTTAGTGCTCCAAATGATCCCACATATTTCTGCCTTCACAATCCTTGCAATAGTACTCTTGACATCGCACTTCTTAAAAATTTAAACGCCGGGCCTGCTTCTTCTATCAACGATCTTTCCAGTGATCATAACCCTGTGATAGTTGAAGTCTCTCATAATTCATTTACGCCCTTCCTCAATAGCATAATCACAACTGCCAATTGGAATATTTTTACTAAAATTCTCTCTCAAAGCATTCCTGGTAATCCAGTCATCTCCAATATTCAAGATATTGACAAAATAATTGATAAATTCAACTATGCTGTTACTTCTGCTATCAACCTTGCTAGCAAATCTAAAGAACTCAGTACACCACACCAAAAACTTCCTACTGAAATCACCTCTAAAATTGCAGAAAAAACAGAATTCGAAAATTATGGCAAGATACCAGGTTTCCTCCGTTGAAGCAATCCGTCAACAAGCTTCAAAAGGAAATAAAACAAATGATTCACAAATTAAAAAATGACAGATGGAATGAATTTTTATTAGGCCTAAATCCAGAAGATAATTCTCTCTTCAAAATTAACAAACATTTTACCAAAAATATCCCAAAATTCCTCCACTGGTTGGATCCTCAGATCTTATGTTCTCATCTTCTGATAAAGCGAACTCTTTTGCTGAAAACCTTGAACTCTCCTTTCAAGAAAACACTGAACCTTGTGATTACTCACAAATTGAGCATGTTGAAGATACAGTAACTTCCTTTCTAGCTGATCATCAAAATTATCATAACAATATTTTTTTTTTTTCTCCATCTGACATAATTAACTTAATCAAGAATCTCAAAATTCTGAAATCTTCTGGACCTGACAACATTTCAAATAAAGCCTTAATGTGTCTCCCCCTTAATGCCATTACTCATCTTGCAAAAAAAAATCTACAACAGCTGTACTAAATATCACTATTTCCCTCCTATCTGGAAAAAGCAAATATCATCATGTTCCCTAAACCTAGCCAAAATAGAAAATTTCCTCAAAATTATCGGCCCATCAGTCTCCTTAGCTGTGTAGGAAAACTTTACGAAAAACTCTTAGGGAAACATATTACTTCTTTTTGCGATAAAAATTCCATAATTCCAGCAGAACAATTTGGATTCCGTCAACATCACTCAACTTGTCATCAACTTCTACGTGTCACCAATATCATCACTGAAGGATATAACTATAAATTTTTACAGGAGGCGTCTTTCTAGATGTCAAAAAGCTTTCGATCGACTGTGGCACAATGGACTGATCTACAAAATGATCAAACTTCATTTTCCAACTTGGATCACACTTATCATTACAAATTACCTTAAAAATAGAACCTTTCAAGTTCGACTTCATAATGAATTCTCCAAAATCGGTCGTATTTGTGCTGGTACACCTCAAGGAAGCGTGCTAAGTCCTATTCTCTACAATATATTTACCTACGACTTTCCTCAAGGCACTAACATTTCCACTTGCCTATTTGCTGACGATTCTGCTGCTCTTGCCCAAGGTGCTTCTATTCTTTATGCCATCAATACTCTTCAAAATTTTCTGAATATCCTAGAGGATTGGCTAACTAAATGGCGCATCGCAATTAATGTCTCTAAATCTCAAGCTATCATTTTCCGAAAAGGACACGCCAGACAACCATATATTAATATCGCCTTTTTGATCAACAAATTGAATGGGCAACTACTATTAAATATCTCGGCTTAATTATAGACAATAAACTTACGTTTCGAGCTCATATTCAAAAATCAAAGAAAATGTTGGAAAAATTTTATCTCACTCTACCACTCATTAATAAATTTTCTAAATTAACTTTGTCAAACAAACTTCTCTACAAACAAGTTCTTAGGGCCTATCCTTACCTATGCTGCCCCAATCTGGGGTCTAGCTGCACAATCTAACAAGAAATCTGTACAAATTATTCAAAACAAACTTCTTCGTATTATCACTGGTGCACCCTGGTTTGTCCGCAACTCTACAATTCATCAAGATTTAAAAATTGATTCTATTGACAACTATATTACTAAACTTTCTAGAAATTTCTTCAATACCATTGCTACTCACGAAAACCCTCTCATCAAGGCACAAACTACATTTACGCAATTGAATGGAAAATACAAGTATCCTTTCTCTACTTCTAAATGGAATCGAAGCCTCAAACCACCATAATTTCCTGCTCACTTATCGCTTTTTAGATATTTTACTTCAACGCATATTTACTGATCATAAATTTCTTGTTACGTTTCCATCACCGATGATTTACATTTTTCTTACTTTCTTCCTTTTTTTTTTCTCTCAAATCATACGATTACTATTTTCTATTTATCATGACTTTTCTTTCCTACTGCCTTCATATACCATTGAGTAGATGAACGCTTCGCGTTTAGGCACTCGACATCTTTATTCAACAATGATGAATAATCGCTGGTATGATAAAATTACGCAAAATTATTTGTTAATACGCCGTTTTTTTTTATTATGTCAAAAACTATTTCATTTTGTTTACGATACCGAATTGGAATAATGAAACAATAATTATTCCAATTTTTTTTTTTCCATTAATTTAAAAGGAAAAAAAACACTCAAAGAATAACTTACATTTTATTCGGATATAACGTTTGTTGGAGCATACCGTATCTATTCTTATCAAATGAATGAATAAAACAAAAAGAACAACATCAGAAAACCACAGAAAATTTAATACTTTCCAACGACCTGTAAACTAACGTTCTAAAATTAAAAAGTTAGATTTTTTCGCGCGAATTCAAATAACTGTTGCCACAAAACTTTAACTATGTCAAAAGCTTTAAAAAGAAACATTCGTTCGACGCATTATCGTAAACAACATGAAATAGTTTTTGACATAATAATAAAAGAAAAAATGGCGCACGAATAATTTTGCTTAATTTTATCATACCAGCGATTATTATCTAACTAACGTTCTAAAAATTGTTAACGTTACTAACGTTCTAAAAATTGTTAACGTTACTAACGTTCTAAAAATAAAAACTAATACTTTTTCGCTCAAATTCAAATTTAAAAAAAATAAAAATAAATTATTTCAACCAAATTAAAAGAAAATAATTATTTGATCATTACTAATCAAATATATGTTATTAATAAATTAAAAAATCGTTTTTCTTGTTTGTTTCGTATTTTTATGAGTGACAGTATCATAAAAATTGTTTGTTTTCTGTATCATATACTGTAAACATAAGAACAGTCTTGAAATAATCAATAATTCATCGGAATAAATATTTAAAAGAATATATATTTATGTTCTTTATATACTATAACTAAAAATTCTGCAAATAACTATCAAAGTAGAAGTAAATAGTCATTATATTGTTCCGAAAAGAAGTTACAAATTTTCTAGAGTATTGCAACCCTAAAGAAATTGGCGAAATATTCCGGGTTGCAAGATTGGCGACTTCCTGAGAGGAACAGTATTCTAGATTTCAACCATAATTTTGTTTTATCATTTTAATTCGGCATCGTAAACATTTTTTTCACATGGTAGAAAAAAAAAAAAAAATTCCCGTATTAAAGCTACAATATGGGACGTAAAAAGAAAAACAGTAAAATTTGGCGATAAAGCAGTTTAAAAAACAAAATTCGCTTAGCGATAAAGCGATAAATGTTGACGATAAAGCATTTCAAGGTTTAAAATTTTGGCACGATAATGATAATATTTGGCGTTAAAGTGATAAACTTTGAGTTAAAAGCTCTTTCAGGAATAAACTTTGATGTAATAGCTGTTTGGCTACTAATGTTGGCGTAATAGTAATGTTTGGCGATAAATTTTGGCAAAATAGCGTTTTACAATGACACCAAACGTCGGCAGCCATTTTGTTTGTTTATTTGGCATTCCAGTAAAGGATTTTAGCGTAATATCATTTTACCGCGAAAACTGCCTGGTGCATTCCTTACTATTTTTACTTGGCATCCTGGCGATGCATTTGGCACAAAGGATTCTCTCTATTTTTTTTATTTATTATTATTTAGAACAGACTTCTTTAAATTGTAATAAACTTGAAAAGATTAGTGGTATACTCCCAAAAGTTTTTACGTAATAGTTTAGTTTAATAAAAGCCTCTGAACTTCACATTAAACAATTTTTAAAATTTGATAGGATATCCACTAGCTTTAAGAACACTTTTTAATCTTGTGGACTGATTCAAATGAGTTCTTTAGTAAATTAGAGACCAATATGTATCATTTTTCTTGCATTATAGATTTTTTTGTTGTTGTTTCTTATCCCATTTGATCGACAGCAACATCGATACCAAATCCATGAATCCGTGTGTCTTAAACCAGCGAGTCATGATAAAAGGTAAAAAAATGCAGCTTCTGTTTGTCCTTGAAGCACAAAGACATGTTGCACCCGAAGGGCCATTATAGATTTTAATCATTTTCTTATTTTTTCTGTTTTCAATCTGGTGACTAAGGAAGCATTTTAATGGCATATTTTCAATTTTAAGGCAATGACAATCGAATATTCAAGACAATATAAAAGAGACATTTTCAGACAAAGAAAAACATTGTTTGAGACAGAGATTTTTGGTGTACATTTTAAAATATAGATAAGTATTCTCATGCTAATTTATGATATTACCAATAAATTCGAACTTGTCTACTCCAAAGTGGCACTCCTATACCAAACTCCTCCACCATGTGAAGTGCTTAGAATCAGCAATCTTATTACTTCTGAATAAGGGAAAAATTTTTATTATCATTGGCGAAACATAAAATTGTTTCAATTCAACATAACCATTAATTTAAGTGTAAAGTATTCAACCGTCCCTGACAATAAAGATGTAAATAATTCTGATTGCTTCTCCAACTCATCTAAATTAAAAATTCAACTTTGTGATATTCAACCTTTTTAGGATGCTTGCCTTAAAGCTGAAGCTTCTTATTAAAAAGATACAAAATATCCAATATTGACAAAAAAATAATAATTTTAAATATTATTCAATACTTTTTGTCAAAACAAAATTGGTAAAAGTAGAAAATATTCATGGAAACATTTGTGAGAATATTTTGAAGTTCAATTTAATGAATGATTTCTTTTTCTTCAACAGTTATCAAAATCTTTGTTTCTATGACGCTGCAAATAATAAGTGGAAAAGTTTTGAATTTCTTATACAAATGGCAACGTTGATAATAATATTTACTACAGATTTTAGATGATATCTTCAGTATAAGAGAATGTCTTCAAGCATCTATAATACTGGGAACGAAAAAAAAACACTGTACATGGACAAGCTAATGGAACGACATCATCTTATAATATAGTTCTCGATTGCCTAATGGTATTTAGTTCAGAAACCTAGTGCTGTTATTCATCAAATCACTCTAACTTTTAAGTATTAAATATTCCTATATATATATATACTTTTCTATTTTTGAAAAGACAATAGTATGTATGGAATTATATCACAGGGGTAAATTTTTAATATTTATCTCCAATGAAAATTAAAATTGCATTTATCTCAATGTACAGTAAAACCTTTTTCTCACTTCTATATTTACACTCCGATAACTATTTTCAATATTTAAGATTCATATAAAAATGAATAATCTTTCTAAAGTTTAAACATATGTGTTATAAAAACTTTTTAAATTTTTAAAATATTATCCTAGTAATTAAAACTTTTTTACTGAAATTATAATTCCAAACCTTCTATAATTATGAAAATTCTAAAAGTTTCAGTTGGAGAACTTTAACTAAGCAGGCGAATTTAGGATTTGAAACATAATGTTACTTTCTTTTGCCTAAGTCTACTTAATTTTTCAAAAAAAAAAAAATTAATAATAATAATAAATAAATAAAAACCCTGCTGCTGTTTATCACAATTCTAATCGTAATTCATAACATTAAATACACCCAGTAACATGAAAAACACATAACATGCAGTTACAACAAACACAGATATTATGTAAAACATTATTCAATAACAAAACTTCAGCACCTGCCAATCAACAAAAATTTTAGAAGAATGTACATGTCAAGAAGGTTTTAATTTTTTAATCAGCTTAATACTATGAAACTGATTTTTTTTCAAACTTGTAATTTGATGTTTTTCTGTTAAAATTGCTGCTGACATTTTAACAGAAAAACTGGAGTAAATTGCAACATATAACAAGCGATATAGAGACAATTATTTCAAAATATTTGAATTATATCATACTTGATATCGATTCCTTTATTAACACTTGCACATTTTTTGAATAAAGCGAAATGTATCTCAGTTAATAAAAGCAAATGTAGAATACTCAACAAATATTAACAATCTCTTGTATACTTAAATAAGTCTTGAAATCGCTTCTATTTGTAATTTGTTTTACTAAAACATTCATATTAAAATTCTTACCATTATTTCAAAATACTTGAAATCAAATTCTTTATTAATATTGGCGCATTTTTTAATAAAACGATATGTATCTCAATTAATGAAAGCAAATCTAGAATACTCAACATATATTAACAATCTTTTGTAAGCTTGAAATCGATTCTCTTTGTAATTTGTTTTGCTAAAGCATTCCTATTGAAATTATAAAATACGTTTATTATTTATTTTTAAATTTATAATAAATTAAATTCTAAATTTCAAAATAATTGAATTAAGTCATACTTCATCTCAAATAATCTATTAATATCAGTGTATTTTTTTTACTAAAGCGTTAAATATTTCAATTAATAAAAACAAATGTAGAATACTCGACAAATATTAGCAATATTTTGTATGCTTGAATAAGCCTTGAAATCGCTTCTCTTTGTAAGTGAGATGTATCTCAATTAATGAAAAGAAAGCAAATGTAGAATACTCAACAAATATTAACAATCTTTTTGCATCGTGTAATATAAGTTTTGAAATCGCTTCTCTTTACAATTTGTTTTGCTCACGCATTCTTGTAGAAATTATTATCCTTATTTCAAAATAATTCAATTAAGTCATACTTGATATCAAATCATTTATTAATATTGGGGAATTTCTTAATAAAGCGAGATGCATCTCAGTTAATAAAAGCAAATGTAGAATACTTAACAAATATTAAAAATCTTTTGTATACTTAACTAGGTCTTGAAATCGCTTCTCTTTGTAGTTGTTTTGCTAAAGCATTCCTATTGAAATTATTACCATTTTTTCAAAATAATTCAATTAAGTCATACTTGATATCAAATCATTTATTAATATTGGGGAATTTCTTAATAAAGCGAGATGCATCTCAGTTAATAAAAGCAAATGTAGAATACTTAACAAATATTAAAAATCTTTTGTATACTTAACTAGGTCTTGAAATCGCTTCTCTTTGTAGTTGTTTTGCTAAAAGCATTCCTATTGAAATTATTACCATTTTTCAAAATACTTGAATTAAGTCATACTTGATATCAAATCCTTTATTAATATTGGTGCATTTTTAATGAGATGAGAAAAGCGAGATGCATCTCAGTTAATAAAAGCAAATGTAGAATACTCAACAAATATCAACAATCTTTTGTATTCTTGAATAAATCTTGAAAGCGCTTCTTTTTGTAATTTGTTTTGCTTAAGCATTCCTATTGAAAAATTCAAATGACATTGGCACGAGGAATTATTTCGCTTTCTGCTCAAGATTTACCAACCATTCTTGTGCTTTCTGTTCAAGAAAGAAGCGATTCACCTTTTTTTTCCTTCTACGTTTAAAATTCAAATGGGAAAAAAGAAAAAAAAAAAAAAAATCCCCAACTGTAATCAATTTTATTCAAGTCATTTTTTTTCAACCACCAATCGGAGAGTAAATTCCTCTGAACTTAAATAAACATACTCTTAAATGAATTTAAAGTGCCTTTTCCTGGAAGTATTACATCTTATTTGTTATTTCTCTTTCAGACGCCTACTTCTTTTCAATAAAATCTATTCATGGTTTTTGCATATAAAAAGATACAATTTTTCTTGTTCTGGTTCAATATATCTAACAATTTGCAGTTAGGTCAAATTTCGAGTTTTGTGGAATTACTTTTCAAAATGTTTCTATTTACGAATCAGTTTGAGGAGTGGAAGATTTCTCGAAAGAACCGATGCTTTGTGTGGGAAAATTTATTATTCAGGCTATTGGTAAAAAGAGACGGAATCCATTTTATATCTCTTAAGAATACTGGGAATTCGAAATACCCTAAGGTTAAAGAATAGCACCGAAGTTTTAATTCAATAATTTAATTTCAGGGCATAGGAACTGATTTTTTTCTTTTCTTTTTTTTTGAATTTTTTTTTTTTTTATAATATTATTCACAGAACTAAACATATTGAATCGCAATTGTTGAATAGATATTTTGGGGCGTGAATTAAATAATACTGTTTTTAAATTAAGTTTCTATAAAAGAGTAATGACGTAAAATCAAATTCTTCTTTTTATTCCTCTATAATGAAAATTAGAAATCATTTCATATAATAATAACCAGAATTAAAAGTTGAATTGATTCACTTATTAATAATGTCATAGACTTTTAATTTAATGTGTATCCCGTGGGCGTCCGTTTTAGAATAGCCCCACTGTAGCGCATAAATGTCGTAAAAAAGGCGACTAAAATGGGTACTCTGTGCCCGGGGATATAGCCGAGTGGGGTAAAGTCAGACTTTTCCCTTGTGCCCCATGTCTTTATTCCGCATTTTTTACCCTTTATCATGACTCGCCGGTTTAAGACATTCGGGTTCATGGACTTGGTTTAGATGTTGCTGTCGACCAAGTGGGATAAAGAAACAACAATTTAATGTAATCAATCTATAAAAACTCCAAATGCTTGAATTATAAAATTTGTAATTCAAAAACTTATCGATTATATATGTTAATATTACATCCTGGTGGAATTTAGAAATACAAATGCTTATCCCATAGTGTTTTTTAAAATTTATATACTCACCATTATGTTTAAGATTTTACAAATCCATGCAGTGTGACTCATATGTAACAATTTCATAGACAAATATTAGGAAAGCTAAACGGAATTCTCATGCGAAAATTAATGCAGTAGAGAAATGCCAAATTATCATGAGGATAATTTTTAGAATTTTTATAATTAATAACTTTTTAGATTTACTTAGATGGTTTTGAATCTTTTAGAAATGCCCTGTTGAATGTTCAGTGTCAGTAAAGAACACTGAGAAAGAAAAAAATCAGAAAAATTGTGATTGCCTAATTTCTGTTCATTGGAATTTAATAACACTGGATAAAAACATAAATAAAACAGTGCTTTATAAACGAAGAATAAAAGAAAAACAAAAACCTGTTGTTGTTTCTTATCCCACTTGGTCGACAGCAACATCCAGATCAAGTCCATGTACCAGTGTGTTCTCAAAATGAAAAATCGCTCCAGGACTTAGTTCTTCTGGCAGCCAATGCTAGTCAAGATATGGGAAGAAATGATTTGAGACACATGGTGTTATCAGCTTCAATATAGAGTATGATCTCCTCTAACAACTAGACATTCACAACAACAATATCTCATGCTCCAAATAGTGGTATTTCAAACAGATGTAAGAGGAAGTCCAATTGCAACAATACGTCTTCCTGCATCATTTCAAATATACTCAACCTGATGCAAAGTAAGGAGAACTTGCTGGTCAACTCATACGCAAAATAGTCTTCTCACGAATATAATTCTCCACTAACCGAGCTCTGTGTGGCCTAGCATTATCGTCGAGTAAAAAGAAGGAGTCACCAGCTGCACTCATCTAAAGATGAACGACTAAGTCAAGAATGCTGTCTTTACATAACTGAACAGCGACGATGCCTTTTAGAAAGCTATACCTCTATCTAAAGCGATACATGCGTACACACATATATTGGCCAAACCAAATTTATAGTCTTTTATATTGATAATAGGGGTGTCCCTATGTCAACCAGACCAATAATCTTTTCGAATCACATTGCAAATAAAATCTAGTCTCATCATTAATGTGTAAAGATATCCATTGACTTGCACTTCAATTGACAGGTGTGGGTGTCAAAATAAATCTTCCGATTTGGTGATGCAATGCGAGGTACACAGTATACTGAACGTCTTGAAAAAGCCCTCATTGTTTCTGACCTCACTTAATTTACGGCAACATCTAGACCATGTCCATGAAAGCGTGTGTTCTCATGGAAGGAGAGAAGGGAATGGGCAGCTTCTGTTGTGATGAAGCACCGTAGGTAGAAGTCTGAACTGACTCCGTGTCACTGAAGAAGGAGGGCAGTGCTTTCCGAGAGGACTTTTAAGGGAATAACCCCCACCAGATACTCTGACTAACGAGGCAAGATGCTGAACGTCACAAACGGGTCGAGTCTTCTCGTTTTTGAAACAGTGTCTATAAAAATGTCTCCAGCGGATTGTACCCTAGCCTTATGCTCATCAGCAGCGCACGTTGTCACTGAGCAACGAATGGGACAAAAGCTCTCTTTCGTGAAGAAATATTTAAGAAGGCGATATACTGCAGATGATTTTAAAACCTGTTTTTTGGCCTTGTATTCACATTAAACAATACCAGCCCTTTTAATCTACATATCATATTTTGAGATAGCATTACTTTACACGTATACTGCTTAATTTTTATGAAAATTTACTTACTGCAATATAAATGGCTGTGTAATTGTAATTTTCTGATTTTTTTATTAGCTTTAGACCAGTGTAATTTCTTAACGCAATAAAAAGCGCAATGGCAAAGAAAAATGCAGGATTTAACTGACAACTTTAATTTAGAATTTAATTTCGTTAAATTTGTTTTCGAAATTCGCATTTAAAAAATATTAGACACACTTTTACGTAATACAATTGCAAACGTATAATTTTCTTTGTTTGCTGTACATTAGTTCCTACTATACAGGAAGTTAAATGCTATATTACACTTATATGTTAACCTATTAAAGAAACACTTTTAATTCTTTCGTGTGGGAACACTTTTTCTTTTTTTTTTGCTTACAAATTTTTCTTTTTGTTAAAACAGAATATCAAATATTAGAAAATGTGTTACAACGATGGATTGTTGTATTACTTACCTCATTAAGGTTTCTGAGATAACCTGGAAAAATTTTCTATGGTTTCTAAATATTGGATCAGGGCAATCGTTCCTTTTTAAAAACGCCATCAAAGGTGATATTCGTCAAATAAATGCCGCATATCATATGCTATCAACCATTTTTTTTTTTTTTTGAGTTTCAAATTTGAACCAACCATTGGAAAAATTATTGCAAGCAGTATGAACGAATATCTCCTATGCAAGGCGCAAATAATCAGGCAAAACTGTTCTTGCATTAAAAGAGGAACCAAAGAGTGGTTGACTTTTCGAAATTTCGCGTACAGTTACTCTCGCATTGAAACTCGTAGTCAAATATTTGCCTTGACATGCCTCTTCCCTCTCCATCCTCCCTTCACTTTGATCAGTGGCATCAATCGAAGGGAAAATTTGCTTTTCAATTTATCATAAAGAGCTTCTGATGTAACCGCTTCAGTAACATTTATAAATTGATATATTTTGATTCAGAGGAGTATTGAAAACCGCGTCGAATGTATAAAAAAATTTCACTGAAATAAACATTAACATTCACGGAAAGAATTCTCCTCTTGTAAGCTGTGATTTTTTCCCACTTTATGGAGAGGAGAATTGGGGTAGACAGAAACATAACTTTTGTATTTCTTAAAACTCATATTTAGTTATGTTATCATAATAAGTTGAAATGAAGGATTTTACTGAAATGTAACGTTAACTGAAAACAAATATTTGATTTCTTAATTGCAAAAATAATCCATCATTTTAATATCATAAATTTTACTTTTCTTTTAGTATTATACAGGAACAGACGTTGTTATACAACAAATATTTAGCATTATTGGAAAGCATGTTTCTTTCCGATAATGCTAAAAAAAAAAGCATGGAAAGCATGTTTCTTTTCTTCTAATTAGTAAGTTCCCTTTAAATTATTCAGAAGTATATGGTTTTGTCTGGCCATTTGATATTATGTAAAAAATAACTAAATAAATAATTTTTTTTTTTAATTTTAAATTTATTGAATTGAATTTCCAAATATTAATTAAAAAAAATTTTTCCGTTATATATTTAAAATATATTATGTTAGGCATTGAAATATATTATGTTGTTATTGAAGCATATAATTTTATCTGGTCATTTGATATTAGGCGAAAAATAAATAAATAAGTAAACTATAAATTATAAAACCTAAAATCTTTTATATAAAACTGTTTGAAAGATATAATTTATTTTAAGATGTCATCGAAATGCAATTATTAATTTGAATTGAATGTTGTGCCAATGGCATCCAATTTTAGATATATTACATAACAACACACAGTAAACGGTATAATGTATATATAATTTTAAAGTGAAGGAATTATACAAAAATTGGGGATTTATTATTAGCTAGACAAATAATTTAAAATTTTATTTAACAATAGGTAAGTCAATTTTTGAACTCCTACATTTCCAAAAAATTATCATATATCAACTTCACAATAATTTTGGGCTCCGTAATTAAAAAATTTCAAGTTTGCTGTTAATTAGCCATGCCAGTTAATTTTGTTAATCATCAGCCTTGCACCATAAGTTAGTTTTCTTCGAGCCATTTCCACGGATACCACTTATGTGAAAATCTAATGATAGTTAACAAAATTTACAAAAGGTGTCTATTCCTCCTCCCTACTGTGAAAAAGAAAAACAAGTAATATAAAAAAAAAAAAAAAATAATTTAAAGTCAATTCCTACTTTTTCACTCTATTGCAGAAAGTCCTTTATAAATAACTTTCATTCATTTTTTAAGTTTATCTGGCACCATATATATTGGTAGATACATGCAACTTAAATTAAAAAAAAAAAAATAAAATTAATTAATTAAATTTAATGAATGAATTAATATTTGAAAAAAACTGTACTAACATCCACTACAAGTTAAAAAAAAATGTATTTGAACTTGAGGGGATGAATAAAAAGTATTTTATAAACAATCGGAAATTTGAACAAGATATATATAGGGAGAGTGTGTGAGCTAATAGAAGGAATTGAAAAAACCCTTTAATTACTTAGAAATGAAATACACGAAGAAATATATTTCTTTGTGTATACATATGTATATACGTATATATATATATATATGCAATATATATATATATATATATATTACATATAATTATAATCACTTATCAAAATGACTTCTTTTGTTAAGTGATCTGAGAAACCATTTTGAATGACAATATAATTTCTACTTCCTCCTACATACCAATCAGCATTATTTCTCTTATGAATCAATTATAAGAGACTACGTTTGGAGCAGGGACATCAGAGAGGAATGACGGGAATCTTTGAAGCATCTTTGCGCCTTAAGTCGCATTGAGATTTTAAATATTTCGCCGAACGTTCGTCTGTTCCCTGTATTGCAGTGTAAGCTTGGTAAGCCTCATTACCTCCTCTTACAAGCATGCAGCTGTCTTTTTTATAAGTCTTAAATCGTTTGATGTGTGACCAGTAACTAGCACACACCGAACGGGCATTCTGCTTCCCTGAAAGCCGGGTAACGATTAAAAGTGCATGTGCTTCAATTTCCATCCAAACTGCAACAAACCTGTTTGATGTGTGGCGCCCAAAACTTTTGCTCGCATGTCTGAATCCTCCTTTTACACTAAAGGCTCGTTCCCACCGAGGCGTGAGGAGCTTAAGCGAGAAGCGCTGACCAATCACTAGCCTCACCACGTTCGCCTGAAACCGGTTTGACATTCACCGCTTCGAGTTGGCCAACTTTCAACTCGAAGCGGAACTTCACTGGGCGTAATGCTATTTCTAACGTTTCGCTGTGAAGGGGGTCGAAAAACTTTTCTCGCCGGCCGCGTGAATCTTCAACGCTTCACTCCTCTGTGGGAACGAGCCTTAAGGCGTAGCGCGGAAAAAGTGTAAAGCGTTGACCAATTAATTACAAGCCTCAACATGCAATGTGCAAAACGATAGCTCGAAGTTTAAAGCTTGATAAAAAGAAAAAAATCTTGACGCGCCTTGTGGCTTGGATTAAGCTAATAAAGATCGTAGGATTAATTGGAACTTCACTCAGTGTAAAAGCGACATCTGTCACTTCTTTTGAATTGGTTGAAAAATTGTCTTTTCCTTCACTCAACACTTTCGCGGGGAAGAAGGCTTAAAAGCAGCTTCAGAAACGATTCTTTAAACCCCAAGCATTGCTCGTGGAAGCTCTGTCCGAGCAATTCAGTGTTATCGCGAAAAACAAACGTCTTACCAGTGTGTCCTAGCCATCTTTAGAAAGGTTGTATATCCTTTAATACATACGATCAAAATCCGATTCTATCTGAAGCGGAGATTTTGAAGTTGGCAAACATTCTCGCATACTTGGCATTTTTCATCCACACTAAAACAAATTGGTTTGGAGAGCTTTCGTGAACGATATTTGCAGCTCTCACCTTCAAATGTGAGCAAGACTTTACAGACAACACATTAGAAATCAATATATTTATCCTTTGGCGAAGAGGAAAAAGATCTGAATAACATCAGGATTAATCACAAAAAAAAAAAAAAAAAAAAAAATGTCTCTTCCTCTACTTGCAATAAGAAATAAAGAATCTAGGCGGTAAAAGATTTAAGCGCTTGTGTTCTGGTTCCATCTGTTATCATTTAAATGGAAAATAGACTGATAGGCTGTTGGAATTGCATTTGCAGCTGTACAGTTACATGAAGTACAAAAGGATAAGACTATGAGGAGTACTGAAATCGAATGCACAGCATGAATTCAGCCCAGTATTCGGTGCCATGGGAAATTCTTTGTCCTTGGAAATATTTAAATAAACCGACAACATTCGAAATTCAAAAGCGGTAATCCTCTTATCTCAAACAACCGTTTGGTGAAAAGAGGAAAGGGTTGCAGTGTCTCTCTTTTATTAGTGCTGTGAGGCAGGATTTAAAAGACGAAGGGGTGTTAATTTAATGGAACCGGGCGTATATCTGATATCTTTTTCTATAGTATATGGAAAACGAGCTTAGGAGTATGTTTTTTTAACATACATCTAAGCTCGTTTTTCTATACTAGGATTTAAGTCGGTAACATATGTAGGGCTTAGAACACATTATAGCCCAAGTAATATTCCCAGTGAACAGACAAAGATAAGACTTTAATGTTGATAAAAATGTATCGGCATCATTCAACGGATTACTCTTAATTATTATTTTTAAATGGCAACATTTTATTTCAATTCCTTCTATTAGCTCACACTCTCCCTATATATCTTGTTCAAATTTTCAATCGTTCATAAAATACTTTTTATTCCTCCACTCACGTTCAAATACATTTTTTTTTTAACTTGTAGTGGATGATACTTGATGTTAATACAGTTTTGAAAATATTAATTCAGTAATTAAATTTAATTAATTAATTTTTAGATTTTTTTTTAAGTTTAAGTTGCATATATCTACCAATAGATGGCGCCAGATAAACATAAGAAAATGAATGAAAATTATTTATAAAGGACTTTCTGCAATAGAGTGAAAAACAAGTAGGAATTGACTTTAAAAATATTTTTTTATATTACTTGTTTATTTCAAGTTAAGGACATCCAGCAGTCTGATGGATAATACTTTGGGCTTTCAAACTGTATAAAAAATTTTATCTGTATTTTCAACTAAATATCAATAAAATTTGCCAGCAAGTTTAAAACTTTATACAAAAAGTATACTGCGACAATCTTAATTTCCTTTGAACTCTATATAACAATCGAAGAAATTATCCAAAATCAAAAAAGACGGCGCTGGTGAAGAATATTTGAGTTTTATATGAGTTTCACAATTTAAACATTTTCATGGCATTCTTACACATTTAATTTAGAATGCGTCTGAAATAGCCAAATTTAGAGAATGATAAGCGCAATGTGCATATAATGCTGATAGGAAATTATCTCTTATTTTGGATTGTATACCGTTGAATATTACAAACATGGCAGCAGCATTTAGTTTCTTATAGATCTTAAAACCAAACTTAATGATTCTAAAGTTTTCAAAATTGTGTTTGGTAGTTTTCAACTAGTAGGATTTGTTGTCATTATCAAAGAAATATCTGTGGCTTTTATCCGCTAAAAAACATTTACTTAAATTTAAATTTTCACTAAGCTTTTTTTTTTTAATTATTTCGTTTCAAACATGTATGATTTCGTTTTGTAATTTAGGCGATGTATACAATGCATTGTTATTAGATGATTTCAAACTGTTCTTTCGGCATTTCATCTAATACATCAATTCGGAATTTAAGCAGTTAACAGAAACTGCTATCGTGATCCTTGCTTTCATCTGTTCAGCTAATTTGCAGTAATCACGCTGATCTATTAAAGGAAGTCTATTTGTGCCACAGAAAATTACTATTTTTATAATAGGGTTAAATTTTTTTTTAATTTTCTTTTGTCACTAGGACACTGGTCGTATCAGTATCTATTACAGCTTGTTCATGCCCTTATACAATGACCAGGGCCGGATTTTCCTATAGGCTAACTAGGCTTCAAGAACAAGAAGGGCCTACATTCAAACTGTTAGCAAAATTAGAATTACACTATTCTAAAAATAGTAAACCCTAAAACACTGAATCGAAAATAAGGAGAAATTCTACTATTTCATTTTAAATGTATACTTGAATTGAATCAGTTCTTAAATAAAATAACTATTAACATAAAATTTAATATGATGTACAATTTTCTTTTTTTGTGATCTGAATTTTGTTTGGATAAAGTTCCATTTTTGGTTTACTATCCGTTGTTTCCTCTTCGTCGAATTGAAAAATTAAAAAAAGTGATTCCAGCCATTAGTTATAAAATAATAAGCATAACAATTTGAGCAGAAAAAAAAAAATCGACCAAGATTTTCAGATCACTTATGCTAGCCGAGACTACCATTCATTCAGTAAACCATCCATTTCAACTCAGTAAAAAGTGTGGTACTGTGATATGGGCACTTTCAGAAGATTCGTTTTAGGAAGTCTTATCTGGAGGGGGAAGGGCATCTTCTGCAGGAATGAACCTCCTTCTCTGCATCTACTAACACTACTCAGCGGCCCTTTTTCAGAAGCAGTAGAATTTTCTATTCTTGTCAGGAATTGGTTTAGATTAAATCATTTTTTTTTTTTTTTTTTTTAAAGTTTAGAACAGTTATAATAACAGGGGTGGAAAACCAAGAAATTATTTTCGTAGTTTTCTTTTTTCTCTCTCAGTGGTTTTGTAGCAGTATATTTTTACATTAACACATCTTCAGTTTTCAAAGCATATACTATTTAATTTTATATTATTTAGCAATCGTATGATTGATATGAAATAAAATTGCACAATTTATTAATAGAATTAAACTCAATTATTTTGTATGATATTTGAAATTAACAACGAAACTAATTTATAAATATATTTATAAGAAGATTATCAAATGTTAAAAATCATTTTTATTTAATGCATAGATAAAATATTTTATTTAATGTATATTAATAGATACATCCATTATTGAATTGAACACATTTCAGTACTGGATGTATTAATTAATATTTTTTTTAATGACTAACAATTTTTCTTTATCCTTCTTGCAACTTTGAGTATTTTAGAATTCTTAGTAATGCATATTTTTAATGGATTTCATATAAAAAATATGATTATTAAATTATTTAATAGAAAAGATATACTAATTTTTTTCTGAATTTTGTTTTTGGCATGCTATTTTTACATTAAATATGTTATTTAATTAAAATACGAATTATTTTAAATAAATGGTAGTAAGAAATAAGATTATTTAAAATTTAAAGACATAATGATATATAATTTTTGATTGAGTAAGGAAAAAAACCGCTTATATATTTACAATAAGTTATTTCAATTTGTATAAGCAAAATGGTGGTTTAGTTTTAAAATTAAATCTAAAATTATATATAGCCAATTTTAGAAAAACTACAAAATACAGCACAAAAAAAAAAAAAAAACACCTCAAGATCTCATGCATAAGGAGAATGAATAATAATTACATATAGATAAATGTTTTTAACAAATCTTATTTTTGAGAATTTTAATGTTTCTATATATAACTGTCATATTTTTTTCTGTAGAAAAAAATTTGCTTAAGAAATTCAGTTCAAGTAATAAATGGGAAATAAGGAATTGCTGTGATACTTCAAAAGAAAGATTATAGCTAATTTTAAAATTATTATTAAAAATAAAATTATTGGATATTATATAACAAGATAATAAATAAAAAAGAGACAAATAAAACATATTAGTTGTAGAGAAAAGATTAAAAAAATTTCATTAAAAAAAAAAATTATTCTTGGAAGGTGAATAATTTACAAAAATATAAATAATTTAAAAATATTAATAAAATTTGCAATTAATTTGAATTTGATGCATTTATCTGAAACAGTTATTGTAGAAATATTTAGTAGTATATGTTTACAAGCAAATTATTTATCCTGTTTCTATAAAGAACAATAGATGGCGCCACGATTTCACCTCCAATCATTTAAAAAGAATTTTCGCCTTATTACAAATGTTATGAAGAATCTGATAAACTTAACATTTTAATTTCGCAGCAATTCGGGTTTACCAAAAACTTGTCAACTACGCATCAACTTTATAATCTCACAGAAAATATTTCAGAAGGGTTTTCATGGAAACTCGACACTGCAGTAGTTTTCCTGGATGTCGCTAAGGCGTTCGATCGTGTTTGGATCAATGGTTTAATATATAAAATGATAAAATATCAATATCCTACCTACTTAATCCGTACCATACACAATTATCTTACAAACAGAAATTTTGTTGTTTCTGTAGATAACACTGATTCTAAAAACTGTCATATCCTTGCCGGTGTTCCTCAGGGCTCGATCTTGGGACCATTTTTGTTTAACATATACACCAACGACATCCCACAAGATCACAAAATTAAATTAACACTTTACGCGGACGATACTGCTATTATCACACAGGGGCGAAACAAACATAATCAGGAAAAACTTACAAAACTACATACACACGCTTGAAAATTGGCTCATTAACTGAAAATAAAACTTAATGTCTCGAAAACTGAAGCAGTGCTATTCACCAGGAAAAATAAATTAATTCCCCCTAACGTAACTATTTATAATGCTAATATTTCCTGGTCCAAAGAAACTAAATACCTTGGCATAATACTTGACAGCAAATTAACATATAAATCGCATATTAATTATCTACGCACTAAATTCAATAATCAATTAAGAAAACTCTTCCCCGTAATTTGTAGAAACTCCTCACTAACAATTGAACTAAAAAAATTAATCTACCTTTCTTATCTTAGACCTGTCATTGCATATGCGAGTCCAGTTTGGGGTTCTACAGCCAATAGCAACTTTCTCGTGCTCGAAAATAAAATTATTCATATGATCTCTGATGCACCCTGGTATTTCAGAAATAATGATATTCGGCACTCTCTTGATATTCCTAGTTTCCGCGCATTCGTCGAGAAACTTGCAAAAAACTTATGACTCCGTTTCCCGATCCACTAACCCTGTTCTAAATGATTTAAAAATATACGACTATGACGTCACTCTACCCAGAAATCGCAAAAGACCTCGCTATACTCTTAACATTAACAAATAATTTCCTCCTTTCTGGAGATTTTTCGATTTCGGTTTCGCTGTAGCCTCGTTAATATTTTTCCTTTTATTGCATTTTGTTATTGGATATATCATCAGTGCTTATTCCTTTAATTTTTTTAATATTTTTGCTTATGGGATGATTATTATTATTTTTTTTCTTTTTTGGATTTTTTTACTCTTCTTTTGTAACTTTGACTTTCTGTCTTAATTGTAATGTTTTTGTTCTCTGATGTTAGAAATTATTATTCCTTCTCTGAGTTATTTAATTTTTCTTACAATTGGCAAAGGGCTCGACCACCAGTCACTGTTCACCATTCGCCAAGTGGAGGTGTGGTCGTTGCGCGACCAAGGCACTCCATCAAGTCACCAATAATACAAATGTTGACATAATTTGTCGTTTTTGTAGCAGTGCATGAATTTTGGAGTAGTTTGATGCAGATTTTCCACCCCTGTAATAGTATAGTAAAAGAATTATTTGGAAATATTTCAATTTCAAGAGATCTTGCATATGTCTCCTCCTGGATACACCACTGTACACGCATACATATGCTCAAGGACATGCATACAAACACAGAAACACATGCACCAATATACAATTATTATATGCATACATAAACATGCAAAATCATGTACACATACATAAGCATATATAAAGACAATTGCACATACACTTACATATAACAAAAACACTGGCATAAATGTACATACACATTTAAGTACTCATTTGCACATACCAACATATGTGCAGATACATTTATATTAAAAAATAGTTTTTATATGCATTTGTTACCTAGGATGCACACATATTTACCTATATCAGTACATCACTACTCAATGAAAAACTAATTTAATCGCACATATACGCCTTTATAAACACATATGTACAAGTACTAAAATATAAATAAAACCTAATTTTAAAAAGGTGAATTTGGATTGCCAAACATGTAAAATTTCAAAATAAGCAACAACATAAATTTGGAAGGGAGAAACAGTCATTCAATATTTTTACTTTAAAAAATGTTTCTAAAGAATACTCCCCACAAAAATTAGAATGTATAAGCAAATTGATAAAGTGTTTAATTAAATCTTTATACATGAAAGAAAATGCTGCCAAAAGTGTAAAAGATAGAAATAATAATTATAATTGGCTAGGCTGATATACAACTTACACATAAAATTTAGAATTTAATGTAAGGATAAAACACATACAGCAATCATAAAAAATAAAAATTTTTTATAGAATTCCATACTATTTCCGTTCTTGAAAAATCTGATTTCTACTTTGAAATAAATTTGTCGCTTTCGCCAGACAATCCTTTAGAACAATTTTATATTTAATAATAAACTCTTAAAAGAAATTTAAATAAATATTATATATAAAAATCTCTAGAAAGATATTTGGAAAAAAAAAAAAAAAATTTATGAAAGAAACTAAAAAAATATTGAAAATGGTCAAAGAGAAGAAAACCTTGCTCCCTAAAACAATATCTAATAATTTTATTGGTAAAAATTGCACCATTACCAATGTGAAGACTGGCAGCAACATAAAAAAATCTGTTGATGCTATAATCAACTGTGAAAAATAAATTCATAGCAACAAATAAAAATTAACAGCTTAAAAACACAATCACTTGCCTCTGTTGAGACATGTGGCTGCATGCAGAATATGTTGCCTCTCTGAAAACCATTTAAGACAGAAAAAGGAATTCATTGACTTTTAATTAAACATTGGTTTACCTTAATGGTTGTAGACAAAAAAAATCCATTTAAAAGATGCACAAAACTGTTTTTAATTTAAAGAACTTCATCAGAACCTTCCACCTTCATTTGATTATGGCAGGCTTCTCTCACAATTAAAAAAAACAACAACCTTAATTAACATAATCTGCATACCAAAAGTGTTTATGGCCTTATATTTATAAAAAATTCAATCTCTTTACACCAAAGATTTCTAAGGAGTAGAACTGCAAGACAGCCAGTAGTCATATCTAAAATGGTACCAATCATAAACTCTTGTTATTTGTAACAAAGAAATGAAGCCACATTTCCCATGAAATTTTTAAAAACCCTGCTGTTGGTAAAGTCAATAAATGGAGATTTACTGTTCCAAAGAAAGGCTATCAGACTAAACTTATTAATTATTACATTTAAATAAGTATTTACATTTTAAAAATTAATTCAATAATCCCAAATTCATCCAAAAATTACCCTCTGTATTTTATGAATTCAATAAATTTATCCACAAATGTATAATACATCCATTGATTATTATCAGTACACTGAAGTAAAACTCAAACATATATTCATCTAGAAAATAAATAATTGCTAATATTATCAATTGGTACAATCATTCTTTTTCTTTGTTGAAATTATAGGCAAAAAACATTTATTTTAAATAATTTATTTTATTGCTGAAGAGAAAGCATTTGATGCAAAAAGAGTTGTTAAAAAAATGTCCATGAATGTTAGCGCAGTTAATGAGCCCATCTGTCAAAACGAGAAACAGTCAACAGAGTTTTTGATCAGGTGCTTAATAATTAGAAGATGGATCAATCATCATCAGCATCCATTCCTCCTCCAGCTTGGGGTGGTTTAGGTCCACCAGCAGGCTTAGACATCACAATCTGGGGAGGAAAAAAAAAAAAGGGTATTATTTTATGATTAATCCAAAACATGCAACCTACTATACTTGTCAGAGTCATTAATTAAATTTCATCTCAATGATTACGTAATATTTGGGAAAAGCAACGTAACTTAATGAATGTTAGAAATGTACAAGATTTGTATCAAAATCACAATTTGTTTATGCATTACTTTAGAAATTTAAATTTGATTTTCTTCTTGATAATTAATGATATTACACTTTTATATTTATTTTTTTATAAAATAAAAACAATATCGTGAAATTAAACCAAACAATGTTGAAACATTTGATTGATGTATATTAGATTATGAATTATCCAATTATTAGTGCAAATCTACTTTAGATACAAAAACTCCAATATGCAAATAGAGGTAACTGTGAGTACAACTGAAATCTTCTCAACTGCATGTAAAATTTTCAAAAACTATATCATGAAACAAATCAGAATCTCTTCATCGTTCTGACAAAAGAGCAACATAAAATTCGGAAGAAAATGTTATATGGTTCCTTTAAAATGTAGTATTTTACATCACTGACTTAAGAAATTATATGAATTTTTAAAAATATATTTATGTCAGAGATGGAGAAATAAATATTTCGGATAAGACAAACATATTTGTGGAATGTGCAACGTGATTTTTTTTTTTTTTTTTTTTTTTTTTAAATGGGCAGCTTCAGAAGTCAATCACTCTTGGGTAAGTGATTGCATGAATTTTAAATAATTAAAATGAAATAAAATAAGCTCTTAAGTCAAAATACAGAGTCAAGCCAAATTAAAGTGACCACATGTTAATATCCAAAATAAGACAGCTAGATGAGTGGAAGAGACCCAGTGAAGTGCTGGAAAATGTCCACAGTAATGATACCGAACTATGATGGCATACTCGATAGGGATTAAAGTATGAAGAATTTTGAAACTTGATTAAATCAGTTTTGTTGTTGTTATTATTATTATTATTATTTTTTTTTGCTCTTTTAACCACTCACACTAACTATACAAGATATATTATAATACTGGAAGATGTCCAGGAAAAATAACCTCTATGTAAAAGCGTACATTATAAGCACATACATATATCTTTAAACTATATTGCCATCTACAATGATACTATAAAACCATTTCTCAGACTGTATATTGCTGTATCCCACTACAAATGGTTGTTTTCTGATGCTTCTCACTGCCTATTCTACCATACATTCATATAATAGAGAGAGAGAGAAAAGAGATTCATTGAAGGGCAACCTTTTGCCAATCAATGTATCTCCAGTGTAAATACTACCCTACAAATGCCATCCTTTTTTTTACCAATGCACAGCTAAATAAGTGCAGCCACCATCTGCAGGCTATGTAGCCCAGTGCGTGGCAATTTTCATTGAATTATAATTTTGCATATAGTTGAGATGAATCCCTGGTTCATTTGGGCATTAAATTACTCTACTGCAGCTCATTGATTAGCCAGAATGTACAATCACAGCTGCTTCTCTCATCTATGACTTGTGGAGTACCAGAATTTCCATGTCACCAATTCTTTTATAGCACTATTTCATCATGCCCAGTACATTTTTACCACAACATAAAACAAATAGATTGTTTGTTTTATGTTGTGGTAAAATGTACTGTACATAACAAAATAGTGCTATAAAAGAATCGGTGACATGGAAATTCTGGTACTCCACAATACAATTTCTGAAATGCTGCACCCACAATTAAAGAACCAATAATCATACCTTTTTTTTATATATATGAGAAATCGTTTTTTTTATAACAACAAAATGGTAATAACACATTTCATATATCCATTAATGATATATGCCTCCTACAATTGGTCACTTAATGCAGACATCAAAAGTAGAAAGTGATCATTTTAAAGTGAATCGATTGTGTATAGTACAAATACATTTTTTTACTATGAAATATCATGAATTATTGAATTATTCAACCATACCATATATTATTTCAGGTAAAGTCAATTAAATAAAAGATTAGAATCAAAATTACCATATATTATAGTAATTACTATCATATTACATAGCCAGATGTAAAATAATAGCACTGGATTATACACCCAAACCTGGCAAAAATTAAAAGTATGTGCACACAAAAATTTACTTTAAAAACACTTAATCAAATATATATATATGTGTGTGTGTGTGTGTGCGTGTGCAAAAACAAAAATGTAACAGAAAATAAAAAGAATTTCTATAACAGTAAATTAAAAAGAAATATATATATGCAATTGAAAAACAGAAACATTAAATTTCGAAAGAAAAAAAGCATTTAAATGGATAAAGGAAATATTAAAAGTAAATATATTAGTAAAAAAAATTAACATTAATTAACTGTATAATTTAATGTAAATGAAAGGATTAATAATCTTTAATAAAATAATTAAAATTAATGTCAAGTTACCTGGTCGACTCTTAGAATGGTATTGACAGCATCAAGAGCATTTTTGATGCCCCAATGTTTTGTGACATACAAATCTAGAATACCAGCCTTTTCTACATTCTTCACTGATTGCTCTCCCTAGAACATACAGAAAATATTAATACAATAGCAAATATATTTCCCATCAAATATTTTATTAGTGATTGAAGAAATTTATAGGCAAAGAAAAACTCATATATTA
This sequence comes from Caerostris extrusa, assembly GCA_021605095.1. Lineage (NCBI taxonomy): Eukaryota > Metazoa > Arthropoda > Arachnida > Araneae > Araneidae > Caerostris > Caerostris extrusa. Next base: position 189,674 of record BPLR01013995.1, read on the forward strand.
ACATTGAGGGGAAAAAAAAAAAAGAAATGGATTAATACCAATTCATTCTTTAAACTAAATTATTTCAATAAACACTACTTAATTGTATATAACTATTTATAAAACTTGTTTTGAAACATTATTTGCTTCATTTTATATTAATTTTACTATTATCAGAAAATAAATAAATAATAATTAAAATTTTTTTTTCTAAAATAAACTTGTATTTAAAATGAAACAAAGACTTACATCAATATCAATGCCTACACTCCTATCACCTTCTTGATGTGCAGCATATAATTTAGAAATTATTTCACTTGACTGAAAAAAAGTTTTTTTTTACTAAAATGCACAAAACTATATATATAATTTTTTAAAAAGAAACAGCATGTATATAATTAAAAATTTTATTAAAGCAATTATATATATTTAGCACCTTCAATCCAGCATTATCACCTAATGCTTTAGGCAATGATTCTAAGGCATCAGCAAATTTCTTAACAGAATATTGTTCTAATCCTGGAAGAGTCTACGGAGAAAAATTTATTACCATTAGATATTATTAAAAATAATGAATTCCCAAAAAACAATATTAAAAATAACGAGGATGAAGATACAAAAAAAGGGACAGAAAAAAATTACCTCTCCATATTTAGAAATTTGTTTAGCCAATTCTATTTCTACAGCTCCTGCACCTGGTACTAATCTTCCATCCTACATAAAATAAATTATAAAAATTACAAGTTTGAGAAAAAAATAAATAAATAAAGCTTTTACTCATGAAATAACAAGTCTAGAGAACAAAAATTATAGTTTTATAACTTTCTCAACAGTTTAAAGGAAAATTGATGATTCAAATGCTATTTATAACATCTAAATTAAATTTTGTCATATTTAAAATGTCCAAGCTGCGAATTTTCTTAATGCAATTTAATAAATATACTTGATCTGACTATGTTTTATTGTTAACCAAATAATATTATATAAAAAAAAAAAAGTTTCCATGTCTTTGAATTCAAAATTCATAGTTGTTATTAAAAATCCACGATGTTTTGAAAATGACCAAATTGTAAAAAAAATTTTTTTAACTTAACCTTTTGCTTTCAAATAATTTATAAGAACTTTAACAATGGTGTACAAATATTATTGTGTTCATTATTTTATTGACTGTCTTATTTTTGTGTTAGACATTTAACTTTTTTATTACAAAATATTTTTTTACATGTATGTGGCTTCTGGAGAATTATTCGTGATTCTGACAATCGAATCAAGCAGTAAGGACAGAAAGATACGAAGAAAAAAAAATGTGAAAGCCTGTATGTTTTGGAGAAAGTGAACAAAATCTGTCTACAAATCCACATACTCAAAATATATCTCTCTTATTAAAAAAAAAAAAAAAAACTTAACATTCATAATGTTATTCTAGATGTAGTAAAGAACATTGTTCCTACACTTTTAATAGAATATCACCTTGTCTTAATACAGTATTTCTACTGCTTGTATATCATCAAAATTAGATAGTTAAGCATGATCCTGTGTGCATGAATCACAAATTCAGTGACTTATTGGATACAACTTGTGTTTTAATGTACTGCAATCTCAAAAATAAATTTCATTATCTAACTCTCATATTTTTGCAGCAACAAACATAAAATAAAAACCTCTTGAGAGAATTGAACTCATGTCTTAATACTTTTAAACACTACATCACCAAATGGACAATAATCTTTTCACAATATAAAAGAAAACACTCAAATTTTTTTGCAAGCTATTAAAGAGGCAAGTTTGTCCAATCAACATTCTAATCAAATATTATTATACATAATCAATATCATTTTCGCCAAAAATATTTTTTGACAAAAATACTAAAATTTGCAGAAATAAAAAATTTATTTTTTTTTTTTTTTTCTGAAACAGAAACTATATTTAATTTCATACACACTAAATAACAAAGTACATACAAATTTATTGTTTTAAAGACAATGCTCACAGCAAGAGCTCAAACTCTAATAATAATAATCATGTTAAAAATGTAAAAGTTAAGATTATTTTTGAGTATTCAATTATTCCTGAATTATCAGTGAGATTTATTTGACATCTTACTAATAATCATAATTTTATCAAGTCTTTGGAAAGAAGGAAACTGCATTTTAAAAAAATAATAATACAAACATCTACCTAAAGAGGAGGTGGGAATCTTCACACTAATTTAGCAGTTAGCTGCTATGCATAATTGAATCAGATGATTATGCTTAGATGTCCTCAATTAAAGTTATAAAAAAAAAATAACAATTTTTGAAGTACACTACATTTCTTCAATGAGTACTGACACAAAACAAGTTACATAATTTTGAAGAATTTTAATAAATAATAGGTTAAAATGTAAAACAGTAGGTTAGACGGAAAAAATAAATTAGTGACAACTAAATGTTCAATTGATATTATGTATTAGCTCAGTAAAATGATATGAATGAAGTAGTTCAATCCTATTGAAATATCTGCTATTAATTTTAAATGAAATTAAACAAATTCAATTTGAAAGGTTTAAAATATCAGTTTTTACTTGCTATAATACATAGATTTTATATCACACAAATATTTTTTGGAATTATTTACTTTTACAAAAAAAATTAACTTAAAATGCAGCACTTGTAAAATATTTTAATTCAATAATTTGGGGAATTTAAACTTTGTTTCCCATGCAAGTAGCTAACAAAATATGATTTTTTTTTTTTTTTCAGATTTATGGATTAATGACTACAATAATATGCATATGCTTGAAAAAAACACTTTTTATGAACTGATAAGTTAGTTACACTCATCATTTTAACACAAATTATTCTATATTATAAGATATTAAAAATTAAAAGCATTATTATGCATTTTATTTTTCATCATATACAGATAGATTTCTTTATTCAAATAATTTATTCACTTTCAGTTAATTAAAATTTAACTGTATGAAAAATATGTGTAAACAGATTTCAGAAGGGTATTTTAAAATTTTTGGAAAATAATAAATAAAAACATCACACAATAAAAGTATTAAGAATATATGTTATTATAAACATAAGCCAAAACAAACCTCAGAAAGAGCTTTAAAATTATTTACTCCATCATCGACTGCTCTGCTAAATTCATCCATTAAACTATCTGTTGACCCTCTGATGACAATGGTAGAAATTCGAGATTGTTTATTTTCTAAAAAGAAATATATTTAGCATAAATTTTTATAATAAATACAATGCATTAAGTTTGACAAAACTTAATTGTTTCAATTGAAAAATCTAACATTTATTAATATGAATTATAATATACATCTGCTGTGGCATCTCTATTAAAGATATATATAGCATCTGTTGCTAAGAAATAAACTCAGATTAATAATACAAAAATATTTTTCAAATATAATAATTTAAATGGCATATTAAAATAAATTGCAGGTATATATATATATATATATATATACAACTTCTTTATTTGAGAACTGAGAAATATATAGATGTACTAACGTTGTTCCTTTCTAATGTGGAGATACAGACTTTCTAACATTATAAAATGTTTTCTATTAACACTATTTTCAAAAACTTATAAAATATTGACAAAATCTATTATCTTTCCTAAAAAATATGAATTATCTTTGCTAAAAGTACTAACAGACTATCTTATGTCTATATTCATTAAACCAACAAGTTAAGACTGGCTACAAAAAAAATATTCACTTTCAAAGAATTTTCTTTTTATATCAAATTGTAAGAACTGTACACAATGATGAAAAAATTGCTTGTGATTGGCAAGAGGCTAAATACTTGAAACATTTGTTATAAAGTGATACACACAATAACGTTTATTTATTTTATGGCCTATTAAAATAAACTGCAGTTATATATAAAACTTATTTATTTGAGAACTGCGAAAAGTATGGATATAATAATGCTGCTCCTTTCTAATGTATGATATAGATTTTCTAACACGATAAAATGTTTAAAAAATATTTCCTTAAAATTCTTATCAAATAAATTAGTTAAGAAACAACATAAAAAAATATACTCCTACATTGAGAGGAATATATTAAGCTCATACAATATTTTACAATTATGAAGAAATTTCAGCACACTAATTAATCTAAAATATACCTTGCTTAAAGATGACAACATGTGTATCCCCAATTTCAGAAACATAAACTTGATCACAGAAACCACATTCCTCTTTAGATGGTGTGCACTGAGAGAAAAGAAAACCCACATTGTTATTATCAAAAGTGCATAAAAAGTAACTTGTATTTTTTTTTTTAAATATCTATTAAATTTTTTAAGAACTTTTATGTTTAAATAAGTAATAAATTGTTTTTTTTATAAGTTAAATTATGAACACATTATTTTGCAAGATAAACAAGATAATATACAACTATTTCTAAAAAAAAAATTACTTTTATCACATAGCTAATACCAAGCCACTTTTAAGATATATTTAATTTCTATTATTATTTAATAATCTTCAAAATAAAGCTGCATTTAGAGAAGTGAAATATCAAGCCTAATTTCAGGAAAAAAATTAGTATTTTTGTCGATGAACATTAAGTTTTGGATTACTGCTTTACAAATTTCCTATTAAGTATTATTTAATCTGTTATAGTCCTGTGCTGATGTAAAAGTATCAGATAATAGAAAATTCCTGACTAGCTAGACTCATAACCAAGTTTTTATTCTGAAGGATATAAATTTAAGAACCAAGCACTATAAAAACAGCTTTCAATTTGAATAATAATTATAAAATACAAATTCTTTTAAACCTACCACTTTAGGCAAGGGAGTAGCTCCAACAGTCTTGCACAATCTTCTAACATCAAATTTGGACTGAAGTCGCACAGCCATGATCTTGTATTTGTTTAAGTAGTGGAGAGCCATATCTCCATATTTTCCTCCAGATACAATCACTCTGATACCAGCATCAGCAATTTCTTTTACTTGCTAAGAAAGAAATTCAAATAAAATTATTTTATAAAACAGAAATGTTTCATCTTAATTGAATTACCTACAAATAATTTACAAATTACAGATTTTTTCATTAGAGGAATCAATCATCATTATTTTTTTTATATAAAAACTAACCTGCTCCAAAAGGGTTTCTTCACCACGAGAATAGTTTAATAACTCGTTGGCCGATTGGATAAGTACTGTACCCTATTAAAATAAAACATAAATAATTAGAATTATATTTAGGAGTATGTAAGAGAACATTAAGACTCAACAGTAAAAATTCTTAAAAAATATACATAGGATTTTCTTTTAAAGCAAATAATCTACATGCCTTAAAAAATTAAAAATTCTGAGTATTTATTTTGATTTTCATGCTATACATTTTTTTGATTATAAATGTTTATTCCCAATAATAAATGTTTGATAGGAAAAAAATAATTTCCAAAATATTTTTGGATGGATAATATTGATTCATTTTGTAGTTTACTTATTATTATTTTTACCAATATTTAACATTTGTGTTGATAAGCCCATGCATAAATATATTTTTTACTTATATAATATTAAAAATTAGTTTTTATTGTTCATTTCTGTAATACTTTGATTTATTAATTAGTTTATTTACTTTGGTAAAGAGTATTCCCACAGTATTAAGAGTTACCATATTACTCAAATTTTTGCACTGCTGATGATGTGATCTTAATTATTAGTAGGTAAAGTGCCCTAATAGAATAATTTAAAAAGCTGAAAGAAGCAGTATTGAAGCAAATAGAGGGAATTAGAAAAATTGGGAAATAACCAAGGCTGTACTTGCTGCAGTTAATAAAAATGTTTCTCCTTGCAAAGAATAATCAAATCGATAACCATCCCAAGAAAAATCAAAATTGTTAGTTCCGTAGATATTTATGATCAGAAGGACGAATCCCAACTTAAAAAGGTGGAGGAAAAACCCTTATTACTTGGGAAAGAAAAGTGATAAATTTTCTTTAACATGTCCAAAATGTTGGAGCTTGGTTTATATGAAACAATAGTGGATGACATGGAAAAGGACATCATATACACAATTATGTGTAGAAGAATTCAGTTGATAGGTCAATTAGAATGAATGGAAGATAAGCAGAAGTACAAAATTCTATATGGAACATTCTGGGGTGTAAAAAAAAAAAGGCATTTCTGATCTTTAAACTTATTATTTGCATATTTGTTCACTATATCATTTAAAAATTAAATAAAAAAAACTTTATGAAATAATATCCTTGAATGTTATAATTACAATCTTTATAGAATTAAATATTTGATAAATTTTGCCAAATCCAGTATTTGCATAGATATGCCAAAACATGTTGTAAGCAATCTCAAGGAAAAGCTGTAAAGAAATGTTTCTACATATTGATTCATTAACAGGAGATATGATAAAACAAGTAGTTTTTACATTCTTCTACTTTATACAAGATCATTCTATTTCTTTCAGCATTAAATTTAATAGAAATGAAGATAACTTTTTTCCCAAAAATCCCTCATTTGGGGAAAAGTAAATGAATAAATAAAAATCAATAATAAAAGTAGTTTGAAAATAGTTTCATAACATATTTTTAAATGCAAAACAATATGTTATGAAACTATTTTCAAACGACTTCTGTATATTAAAATTCATTTACTTTTTCCCAAATGAGAGGATTCATTTGGGAAAAAAAAGTTACAGTTTTATGAATACCAGAAACCACACCAAGTAATTAAAATATATAAAATTACATGGCTATCAATAATGTTTTGAAAAACATTCAACTATTCAGAAATGTTACAGCTTGTGACTATTCTCATTAATAGTTATCCATCTATATTATCTTGAGACCTTTTTATCTGATCACACATTATTTTAATTATATATCATTAAAACATAGAACAAATGGTTAAGGATAGTGATTTCCAAGTAAAAACAAAAAATAATTAATGGAACTTATACTCTCTTTATTTTTTTGTACAGCATCCCATACTATATTAATTAAAAATAATGTAATTACTTAATAGTACTAAATATATACCACTTCTGAATTTAAAAAATGTTTTATCATTTATAGTTATTTTTAAGTCATTCCCCAACACATGAATGCCCTTGAAACATGTATTATAAGTTTAAATGGTAGTACATTAAATCCATATTATAGTTTATTTACTTTTTAAATATATTTAAGGCTTGTAATAGGTGAAACTTTTCTGTGTCATGCCTTTAAAGTTAACAATTTATTTTTTAAAAAATATTATATTTCAAAATAGAAAAAATAACAAATAATCTGAAAAATTGATAAGTAGCATTTTTGTGAAAAAATACTATTAATCTAGTTTAGTTTTTTTAATATATGATATTTTAACATTAACAGTAAGCATTTTCATGAAAATTCAATTTATACTAATATTTTTTTTAGAAAACTTAATAAGAAACATTCAAAATAATTGTACTGAAAAAAATTTATAGCCTACTTTGGTTTCAGTCATCTGTGAATCAAAAGGACATGTGAAAACAGCAACTGTTGCCTTTTCAACTTTTTGAATATCTCCTTCAACCATCCTTTTAAATACCATACCTTCTATGATGCTTGAATCATCAATACCACTACCCTAAAATAAAACAAACTGCAATTAGAATAACTTAAACAAATTCACCATCTTAATACAATTTGATTCATTCTGAAAGTTTTATTTTTAAATAAGCACATTTTAATCTTTTCAGATCAAGATGTAAAGTTAATTAAAGACTTTATTTACAGATTTAATTTTTTTTTTTCTTTTGAAATCACAAAGAATTTTTATAAGTAGTTTTCACCAACACTGATTACCCTTAAATATTTACAGTAAAAACAATTACATGCAGTAACATATTAAAATTTAAAGTAAAAAAAAAAAAATGTCTTAGCTAGCAACAACATTTTTAAAAATTAATCATTAACCAAAATTTTATCCCAATAATTCCAACATAATAACATAAATCAACATAATTAACTATAATATGCCAATTTATGTAACAATCATAGCAAGGTTTAAATTTTACTACAAATAAAAACACTTTGTCAACAGAAAAAGAGAAAATTTTCTAAGACAAACTGATGTAAAGTGTAAAAATGCATTCACTTTACTTTGATTAAATGTATATATATAAAAGTTAAAATATTTGAATTTATTAAATATAGATTTTGCAATTAATATTAAACATATATCATACAGTGTAAAAATATTTCCAAGTACTTAAAAAAAAAAAAGGCACAATTTTAGATAGTTAAAATTAAAAAAAAAAAAAAAAAAAAAAATATCTATAATTCCAATATGAACTTACAATAATTTTTGTAACTCTAACATTGTCCACATTGAAAGGCATTTTCTCTTGTTTCACTAAAACTGAAAGAATTAATTTATTAGCCACTGCAAACAGATTATATAATAATATTGACAAACAGAAAGCCCGAAAAAACAAAAAATATACATACTGCATGCTTTTGCTATTAAACGTGCGAGAAAGTCTTCATTTCCATAAGCTTTGCTCATCAAAGCTGCTCGGATGCCCTTAACTGCTTCTTCTTCATTTAAGCAATCTTTTACTTCAGTACACATAAGATCTGAAAAGGAAGATCATGAACAACAAAGTATCAGTTATTAAGATAAATAATATAATTATTAGCCTTTTTAAGAACAAATTTACTATTTCAATAGTTAATGTATTTGCTCAATGATACATAGATTAACTGCCATGCTTTTTGCCACATCTGTCATCAGTTAATTTACTGAAGAGAAGGAAAACAATAAATAAATAATAAAATGGAAAAAGACAATCAGCTTTTAAAATTCAAAAATAAATTTTAAATAAAAACAGCTGATTTCTATTTCACTGTAAAAACATAATTTAAAAACAAATAAGTTATTGAAAAATTAATATAATGAAAATTAATACAATGACTGTTACAATACTTTTCTATGTTTTTGTTAAAGTTCTTTTAATACTAATCACTTTATGATATAGTTTACTAAGTAGACATAAAAACTCCCATATAACTTACTTGGTAATATTTCAAGAGCCTTGTCTAAAGCTAATTCATATCCTTGCACAATCTCAACTGGTGCTAATCCCTAAAAATAATTAAGATGTTAGATAATTGTTTTTTAAGACCTACACTACAAAAATGAACCCCCAAAAAATTTAGTGTTGAAAGTTATCAATTTGCATACACAATTTGGAGTTATTACCATTTTAAGCAATTCCTCAGCATTCTGCAGTAGAGCTCCAGCAAGTATGATGACAAAGCTTGTGCCATCACCAACTTCACGTTCTTGAATATCAGAAGCAAACACCATCAGCTTGGCAGCTGGATGTTGAATCTACAAGGAAGTAGTAAAAATAAAAACATGATCTTTTAATTTACTCAACAAAAATTCCTCAAATTATATAAAATATCATAGATATTAATATTATTCAGCAACAATAAAATATCAAATCCATCAAAATCGAATACTTTGCATCAATTCATATCCATCCTAATACAAGATTAAGTTTGAAGTAACAAGAGATACCTAATGATATGATGAAGAATTTTAGTCCTTTCAGATTTTAAAAACTCATCAAAAGTTGCTGATATATTAATCAATATATACGATGAAAAACATTACCAGAAATTTGGTGTTTACAGTGCACATGATGACAACTTTCCCATTTCACAGGCAAAAGTAAAATAACTGATGGTTGAAAATTATGCTTTTAAAATTGTGACATTTGGTTCATTTATAAATCAATTTGTTCAATTATTTTACCAAATTTAAGTATAAACATTCAGCTTTTGAACACTATGAGATTGGAATAAAAATATTAATTGTAACTCGTTAACAAAAATTATTTTGCCAAAAACGTGCTTGATTAAATTTTTTAAAAATTATAGCGTCTCACACCTTACATAAAGACATATTAACTTTTCAGTGCTTTAAGTAAGAATACTCCTCTAGGGGGTGCATGACACACAATATAGCCCTCCCCTACACCTTACCATGCAAAATTGTTACATGGTTTGCTAATGTTGTCTTTTACCACTGCTAACAGAAAATATATGAATTTTTAAAACATATTTATATAGGAGATGTAGACAATTTTTTTTTTTTTTTTTTTTGATAATAGACATTTTCAGTGCTATATAACATATTCCAAATGACATGTTTAAAATTTTCTAAGCTGAAAGCACTAAATTTTTTTTAATGAAATCTCACTTTCTTTTTCTTTCTAATTTTGGAGCCGATACCCTTACATTCTGTTTTAGAACAATATTAATTTGGTGTAAAATGACATAGTTTGTGTAATTCCCCCCTCCCATATAACATCATAATCTTGGTATTCAAAAGGCAATTTATAAAATTTTATAGATTGCTTTTTTTTTTTAATAATTCATTTGTTTTTATACAATATATATATATATATATATATATATATTATTTTAACATATTGAACCTCCTCCTCCCCAAAATTAAGGGTCTATTTTCAAATTAGCTTCAGGTAAAAATTCTACTATTCTGAATACTGACATCGATAGAAAATTGTATAATTAGCAGATTCTTTTGAACTTTCATAAATTACAGAACTTTATAACACTATCTTAAAAAATTAGGAAATTTATTTTAATTTTCTTTTTCCTTATCTTCAAAGAACTCTACAACAAAAGAATTTTCAAATAACAGTTTCCAGAATTTTTTAGTTTTGTTGAGGAATAGAATCTTTTGGGAATTATTATTCAATGAGTTATATGTGGTTGATATTATTCTTAAAATTTAAAAAATTATTCACATTTTGTGTGCTTTTTATTTATTTCTAATAGATGTAAAAATATTTTTATATCTATGAAAATTTTATCTTTTAAAAATCTTATACCTTTAACTTAATGAAAGAGCAAAAACTTCATAAAAAATGAAGAATCTTATCTTTTAAAAGAAAAAGAATATCAATTTAATTATCTATTAAATATATATTCCAACTTAGGTAGGAGAATAAAATTAAGTGAAAGAAGTTAGAAATTAAGACTCAAAAATTTCAGATAAGAATACATACTTAACTCAATTGAAGTATCTACATAAAAAAAAAAAAAAAAAAAAATAAATAAAAAAAATTTGAAAATAAAACCTGAGAATTGAGATTTTAGCTAATATTTATATTTTAAAGTATTTTATTATTGTAAGTTACATTATTTATTATTGTAAAATACAAAAATACTTACTTCAAGTTCATTTAAAATTACAGCAGCATCACTTGTAACAAACATCTTTTCAAGATGATTGATTATAAGTTTGTTCATACCTGAAAAAAATAAAAATATTTAAATCATTTATTATCCTTTCTACGATAATTTCTAGCAGAAGGTAGCAAGTTTACAAATTTTAATAAGCTAATTCAAAAATTATATAAATGAAACTCAAGTCTAGAGTATGAATATGAAGTCTTAATGGAACAAATAGAAGAAAATATTTTTCATATTTTAAACAGTGCTTGCATTTACATAAACTAAAAACCCTTAATTTTTAACATGATACATATTATTTTCAATAGTATGCAACAAAAAATTGAAAAGGAAAAACTAAGTTTAAAATATTACCATAAGGGCCATATGTTGATTTAAGTGTATCTGCTAATTGCACACATGCTTCAATATTACGGCAAATAGCTTCATCCAATCCAGAAAATGCTATGAAACCAAAGAAAAACAATTTGAAACTTTTATTGAATAAAGGTAATACAAGACACATTAAAAAATATTTTGAAAAAAAGGTAATAAAATTTTCATTCTTTTTCTATAGGATAAATTTCTTTAATTTATCGGCCATGATTAAAATATTATTCATGTAACAATACTATTGTTCAAAAGTCTCTTAGAGGAGGACAGAATTTCCAATTTTATTTACAAAATAATTTTGACATCTTATACATTAACCAAAATTATTTAACAAGGTTACTGTCAAAGTAGACAGGGTGAAAAAAAAAAATAATAAAATAAGCATGGCATTACTGAAAGTTGATGATGACAAAAATATTTATATTAAAGTAATATCTTTGTATACCAATGTGATGTATATGCAATTGAAAAAAAAGCTTTTAATTATTTATTAATAAAGCAAAACCAGAATAAAATATTAAATCTTGAATCAAATTAATATGCTTAAAATTCATCATAATCAGTGATTTTTTTCTTCTAATTAAGCTTATTTAACAGTTGGTTTAAAATTTAAGTTTTTTTATTCAGAATTTTTTTTTGTTATTTTTGACAAACAGCAATAAGGAAATTAAAATTTTTATTACTGTTATTCCAATTTATTTTTCAACTTGACTTACTGATATTAAAATACTAACAACAAAACAATAAATGATTGAGAGATATTTCTCTAAGTGATAATATCAAAACATTCATATTTTAATAGGATTCTGCAAGAGCTGGATAATATAGAAGTGCACACACATACATGCATGCTGGCTTGATACATTTGTGGAAATTTGGCGATTTTTGCAGATAGTTTTAATAGAAAGAAACAAAAATTCCTCTAAATATTGTATAAAAAACCATGCAAGTATGCATATTGTGTGCAAAAAAAAATTGCACAATTTGGCGCAAAAACCACACATAATTTATCGATTAAATTTATTTGTGGATCTTCAATATCCCATTATAAGTATAACAACAAAGATGGCCCATTAATGATGAAACGGCTCAAAATGAAATGATGCTTTCTGTAAGTGAACTACAAACAACTAAATGTGTTGAGATCATTTTAGAAGCTATGCCAAACAAAACAAAAATGTGGATTGGCATTTTATGCGACAAGGATGCAATGTTGAAGAATGGATTGTTTCAAAAATAACAAATGAAGAAATGTTTCCCAATTCCTTTCACAGATTCATAATTGGAAACAAAAACATTATTTTTAAAGCTAAGCCTTAAATAGGTACTGTTGACATTTAAACATGTATATTATTTTTATGTGTATCAAGAATATTTAAAAGAGTTTAATATTTTCAGATTCTACTCCATTCTATCATGAATTTGTAGATAGGTTATTTAAAATCTAACCTGGGATTGTGAATCTCTCTAAAATATCAAACTGATTAGACCAGTTAATAATATGTAACATATATAAAAATTATGTGTATACTTAGGGGAAACCTAAGTTCATAATTTATATCACAAGAAGGATTAGGTACTTACTTATTAACGATACCTTGGCGACAGTTGCGCCAATAAAGAGCACACGCGCCAACCGCAACTACAGATTTGGCGCCATCTTAAAATTTTTGTTCCAAATAATAAAATATATATGAAACACTTCATTTAAAATCAAAACGCTTTCAAAATATTTTTATTCCAAATAATAAAGATTGGCAACACTTAAAAACCACCAAGTCTGTCGCCAAGGTACCGTTAATACGTAAGTACCAAGGATTATTCCACAGTAAAATATAGTTCTTTACAGAATGAACATTTATTGGGGAAAAAAGGTGTTGAATAAAATATTCCCAAAATTATATTTCATGTATTATTATAAATTAAATTTCCCAGCTCTTATTTTATTCCATTTTAAAATTTTAATCAAATTTTATATCATAAAGCTTAAAACAAATAACATGCTTGTACGACTTCTTTTATTAAAAACATAATCCTTAACACAGAATAGTGAAGAAAGTTTAGTCATAAATTCCCTGTTTTCCATTTAATCACATTCACTTAATTATGAATGTCCATTTGCATGTTCTTCAATTGTGGCAATTTTTATTTTAAGTCTATAATATATAGATATTTTACAATTAAACTCAGATTTATGTTATCAAATATACTAGTCTTCCTGGCATTTCATTTCTCTAAAATGCATTTTTCTGTAATTAATTTGTCCACTGGATCTCTTTTTTTTCTTTCCTAAGCACAAAAGAAAAGCAATAAAATGTTTAAAAAAAAAAAAAAAAAAAAAATGTTTTTCCATATTTATCAAATTTTAATTTTAAAATTAGGATGTTAACTGAAAATATTTTAAAATCGCAATAAAATGAATTGCCATTTAATTACTTTTACATGACTTTACTTTTTTATATGTTAGATATAACTAATTTACATATTACATGTGATGCACTTATATAAGAAAAAAATATAAGGATGCTTTAATAAAAAGTTTGCATAATTTAATAGCAATGCAGCTAATTTTGAATCTATTTTAACTTTAATAAATTTTTTATAATTATTTATTTATATCAATAAACAATTTCAATAGCCTAAAATAGAATGATAGGTTTAGAATACTTTTAATAAGGCATCCATAAAAAATTAACGAACACATGTTAAGATTTTTTCAACTTTTTGGTAATAAAAATTGAATTATATATCTGACATCGACTTAAAACAAAATTTATAAAAATGAAATGCATAAAAATTCAAAAACATTTTGATATTCTGGAATTGAAGAAAAAGAAACAATTTTAAAACAATGAATGCATGACTCATGATATTAAGAGATCTTGTATAAAGAAAATCTTCATGAATGTTAAAACATTATCACAATGAAATATAATTATTAAGGAAAATAAAAATACACTTTTTTTATTAAGAGATCAAAGGAATTTTTTTAAAATATAAAATCAGAAAGAAATGAAAACCTTGTGCCTTCTTGGAACATCTGAGAAATGCCGGGCACTCTAGGTACGTGCAAAGCCATGTTTATTATAAAGTTGATGAATTATGAGATTTATAAACAAGAAATAAACTACTTTAAGTAGGATTTTTAAAATTTTTAGTGAAACTTATTTAATTAAATTTCTGTCAAAATTCACTTGATCAGAAGAAATACATGCGGATTTCACCGATATGGGCGATAGTCACAGTTAAATGTGAAAAATTACAAATAGTTTTGCTTCTGTTTAGTTTCAAATAAAAAATTTAAGCACTCATTTTATTTTTCAGAAAAGTAAGAAATCCAATATTATAGTAAGAAACAGAGTACAAGGACTTTATTGAGAAATTTTATCACATAACAGGTTTTTTTTTTTATTAAGAATAATGAAATTTTTGAAAAATATATTAACATTATACAATAATGTTAAAATTTATTATTCCGATTAATAGACTGATTAATCAACATTGAACTATAGAAAAAAATTTTTAAATATTAAAAATTTATATTTATTGATCATAATAAAAAAAAAATGTCACAGCAGAAAGTAAATTCAAATAAGTTAAAAAGTTTCACTAGAGCATCATGTAACAAATTTTTTTTTTTTTTTTTAGAATACATATAAATCAGCTTATAAAAATGATATAATTGTTTAAGTCGTTATTGGTTGCAATTTTAACAAATGTTTCTGATAGTATCTGGTGCAATTTAACAAATGTTTCTGATAAGTATCCATTTTTAGAAAAAGTTTTTGAGAAGTTTTTTATAATTTTTTATTATATCTCATACATTATTATTTTTTCTACTTATTTATTTTATTTTTGAACTGTCACTAAAAAACAAGAAATTCTCATAACAGCCCATTTGCATCTTTTTCCCATTTCAAATCTGAGTTTCCCCCAATTTTTTTCCTTCACAAATGTAAGAGGGTGTAGCTGTAAACGCTGATTTTTTTTTTTTCCAAGTTGTTGTTGAGCGATTACTTTCCTTCGTGTGATGTAATACTTCCTTTTATTTTTGTTTTTATTTGCAGGAAATATAATAAAGAAATAGATAATAAACAAGAAAAAAATAAAAGTTTAAAAATTAAATTTTTATTAATTAACACAAATTAAAACACTCAAAGATCTATTTCCTGTTAGTACTTAAAAATGAACTTTCATTTTTAATACTAAAATAACGTATAGCACACATTTCCCCCAAAACCTTAAAAAAATAGAAGGCCAATAAGAATTTTCCTGGACTACGATTTGAAACAGATTACAGTAGCCTGAACGCTAAGTTTCATACCGATTGCGCAGTTCCATTCTATTTTAAGTGTCTTTAAATCACTTCATCAAAAATTAATATTGAAATTTTTAACTAGCGGGGCTGCATAATTAAAGTTAGTAGGCTAATAAAATAAAATTTTATAAAAATAAAAGCTTAAAAGCAACAGGAAAATGTAAAAAAAATAAACAAACTGAATTTTGAAAAGAAAAAAATTTTAAATTAAATTCAAAAACTTGTATAGTTAGGACTAGTTTCAGATGTCATTATTATCGTTCATACAAAAATCCTAAATAATAAGGCGCTTTTCAGAGCCATAATCTTCTTTTTCTTAATTATAATCAGAGCCGTTTTCTTTATTTTAGTACTTCTTTTTTTTCAATCCCTTTTTTGCAAAAAGGAGAGCATTAAATCACGCATTCGCGTACACAAACGCAATTCCTGGAACTCATATTAACTCTCCCACTGTAGTACATTACAATCCCTTTCCAACATTATGAGCGGACTGATGGAATATTGGCTAATGCTCTGGCTTTTGATACGACAGGCTTCAGGTTCGAATCCTGGGAGTAGCATAGATTTTTGTTAGTGGTTCTGAACCCACGTTAAACTGTAAGTCCCGGTTTAATTAGCCAATGTGGGCTCAAAATGGCAGTAGAGAGAGAAACTAAACCAACATTGAGGAAACCCATCACTTACCTAAGGAAGAGCTAATGCCTATCCCCATTTTTCAAAACCCATAAGGTGAATTTCTAGTTACGCCAGAGGAAAGCCTGAGAACATTATCGATTGTTCGAAGCTTCTATTGAAACCGAATCCTTACCTTAACCACGATTTCAAAAATAAGATAATTTATTTGGATACACTTAATGAGTTAAACACTCTATGGGCTAATTATATCAATACAGTTTATGTCTGAAAGATCACTAATTTTATTCCCACCCTTAGCTCTAAAAACTCCGGATGGAAAATAAAAATACGCATAAAATTCTAAAGAACCTTCCGAATAAATTTATCTAGTGTTTCTCTTCTTTACGAAATTATCTTTACAAAACACCTTCAATTAGCTCATTTTCCGGACGGCTGAAAAATGCTTGAATAGTTCTCATCCATTAATCTGGCTCTGACAACTTGTTTCTGCAAAATTATGGACCAATTTCTTTGCTCAGTAACCTCAGCAAAATTTACGAAAGTATTATCGTTAACAAAATAAGCATTTTCTGCACACATAATGATATACACATTCTTGAACGATTTAGCTTCTGAAAATCATTTTCTACTATGCACCAACTCCTAAGAATCACAAAATTAATTCAAGAAGGATTTAATCATACACGTCTCACAAACGTCAGGCGCATTTTTAATACGCTTTTATTAGTTTCACCTGTATGTTTGTTTGTAACTGACTCTTTGGGCTCGATTTTGTCCTACTTTAAGCGATCAGATTTAATTTAAACGTTGTAGACTTATCAAGGACCGACGGCAATAAAATATTTTGATAAGTTTATTATCTCATCCTGATTAGGATCGCCAGGATTAGTGATTTTAGTTTAACTTATAAAGAGCAATTTAACCCATGTAGAGTGAAAGTACCTAAGACATTTAAACCTACGTGGGGCAGTGGCACAACGGATAACGCGCCTGGCGATGGATCAGGAGACCCTGTTCGAATCCCTGGCTGGCTCGACATATTCACGTTTAGCCTTTTGTTTTACTCACAATTAAAATATTGTAAGAACTATAGTGCCAGTCCTCCGTACCGGGACCTCATTTAAATAATTATAGTTTAAAAGAACTAAAAACACTCTTTTAGAGTCAATCAATTAAAAAGTAAAAATTAATTGTTAACATAAGAATAAAAATTACTGACGAGAAAAAGGAATGTGACTGTTCTAAAAGCGTGGGGTGCTCGATATCAATCGTTATAATTTTTCATTAGTTTCATTCCGAAATGCAGAGTTAGTTTAAAAATGCCATACAAAGCAACCCACGGTTTTAGAACGGTGACATTCATTTTTCTCGTCAGTAATTTTATCTTTATGTTAACAATTATTTTTTTACTTTTAGATTGATTGACTCTAAAAGCGTGTTTTTAGTTTTTTAAACTATAATTTATTTTTTAATTCATTGTTATTAAACAAATTGACCAGCTAGCATATGCTGCCATCTATCTTTCTGTCAAATAAACACATATATATATAGAAATCATCAGAACAGTGTCAGTTTCATTTCAATGTTAAAGAGAAAAGGTTCTTTGACTTTTTTTTTTTTTTTTTCGTTTCAGAGCTAGAAGAATCTGTTTGTTAATGAACAAAGCTAGAATCTAGCAGATGACCCGCGACATCATTTAATTCTGAAGGTGAAAAAAGAGTATTTCATTTAACATTTCGAATTATTGTCAACAAATCTTCTTAGCGATTATTTTCTTACTGTTAGATCTAAAACGACTTCTCAAAACCTTTTATCTGAATAATGAACGTGTCAGGGAAATAGTACTCGTATGCTAATGGAAAAATATGAATCAAATGATCAGTTTAGTGTTTATAGTGAGAAGATAGAATGAAAAACATTGAGACATGTAGCAAGAAGTAGGTCCAAGTGATAGCAATAGGGATGATTATAGTGTCGATAATTTTTCTTGGGATGGAATAAATCATCAAAACGGACAAAAGTGTGTCCATCTAAAAATTTATGCACTCAGCGGCAAATTATTGTTGCTCATTTAACAGTAAAAGGTGTTGCGAAAAATGCTCGAACACCCCAGAAATGTTGGGAATGTTTTTTTCACAATAAAGTGCTATTTAATATAGTAAAATTTCCTAATGAAAAGATATCTCAAGTAGAGGAAAACTATTCTCAGAAAAGAGATACCCATTTGACTGACATAATTGAAATAAAAGTGGCAATAAAGCCTCCACCCTCCTATTACTTAAGCAAGTCCAGTTTGGGCTCTGCAGCCAAATGAAATTTGGAAATTATTCAAAGACTTTAAAAAAAGCTTTTCGAATGATTGCAAATTCACCTTGGTACTTTAGAAATGAGGATATTAGGAACTCTCTTGACCTTCCCAGCATTAGACAATTCATCTAAAATATTTTATGACTCTATCCCTTTCACTGGTAATTCTGTTTAAATCCCTCCCAATTTATGACATTGTTTTTATATGACAATAGAAAACGATCTAGAATTGTTCTCAATATCTTCAATTAGTGTTCTTTCACTAATTTTATCTTTCTGAAGAACCAGACTGCAAGCTTCACTTATTGGCAGCTCATTTATCTATTGACTTTCTTATTTTTTACTTTCTCATTTTCAATGATTTAATTAAATTTTCCTATTTTTTTCCTTTTACGTATATTCCTTATATTTTACATATAATGAATTATTATATTAATTATATTATTAATATAATAATTCATTATCTTATTATTCTCCTTTTTATTTAAAATTTATAAACAATATTTATAAAATAAGGCATAACAATTGAATTGGCATAGACCAAAGGCAATGCTATCATTAATTCATGACAGTAAGCGAGTAGCTGTTTCGCAACCAAGAGAGCGGTTCATTCTTCAATTGACAGTTCGAAATAATTAAAAAACATTCGTTTCAAAAGATTTACATCACAAAAATATTTTTTATCATGGCGCCATCTATTTTCTATAAGAGGAACTAATAGGATAAAATAATTATTAAAGAGTGACAAAATTTCTGTTATTTTTATTGTAAAATTTTTTACATTTAATACTTTAAAATATTTAAGAAAGAAACAGAATAAAACTACAGAAATAATTTCAAATAAATGTGTTAATTTTTTTTTTTTTAAATTTAGAAGTGCTTGCTATTTGTAAATACTTCTAAATTACTATACAAATTATTTTACTTTTTCTCAATGAAATTTCTATTTCTAAACATTGCTAGATGTTTCACGCCAACTTAATACATATATTTAATTACTGGGCCTCTGTTGATTATTCTATAAAATCTGAAATTTTAAAATTATGTCATTTAACTTGGATAAGCATTTACAAATTTTGCGGTAGTTTGTAAATTGTCATGTGTTCTGAGTAGAAGAATTGAAGCAGTCTTTTATTTCGGACTTAGATTTGATTGCTTTCTATGAATCTTACTCCTTTCCAGCAGCATATCTGCGTTTTTTAAATGTCTTAAAGTAATAAAATTAAATTAAAAGAAAGAAAAAAAAAAAAAAACGAATTGCTGAAAACAAAAACTAACTAAACATTTTTTTTAAAAAGTTAAACTTCTTATACGAGAGTTAAGACAACAAGTTTGGCAACTTTTTTTTTTGTAATAAAAAATGTTTTTATAGATATGGGTAGGGTTTTGTTCATTTTATGCTCATCTATGTATGCACTTCACCATTTTCTGTTTACATTAAAAGAGCGTGAATTGGTCAGTTTGATCAGAATAATATTCCTTTCAACAATCTGTAGCTACCAATTGTATATGTTACTTTAATTTGCTTTAAAAATGAATTTAATTCTAAAACAAAGATCCTATTTAGATTTAAATTTGGAAATGGTAAATATTGCGCCAAATTGCCAAGTAACCAAATGGTGGTCATGATTTTAAAAAAATCGGAAATGAATATTTTACTGGACTGTATTCTCAGTTTAGCTACTTATCAAGATTTATCTAATTAATAAATAAAAAGTACGTCCCAAAGCCTTTTCTTTCATTCAGTCGGCTAGAAAGTATTATCTCAAACCATCCTAGTCAACTGTCATCCATTCGTTAAATTGCCATGTCAAATGAATGATAACAAAATGCCTTACAGACAGCGAAAAACAGCAAATTTTACTATTGATGATATCAAATAAATTATACAATTTTGGTGGAGATAAGTATTGTTGCTGAAAAAGGAACAATTCATCATTTGAGCGTACTACGCGAACTGGGACAACAACAATCAATGCAGCTTTCTCATGTTATTGTAACGTCTCGGCCTTTACTAAACCTATAACGACTTCCTAGAAGGAGATCCAATTTTCTGTTCATGGGCTGCTTGTCGCTCTTTACAGTCATGTGATTATGAACCACTACAAACACCCATAGCACATGGCGGACTCGGAACCCGATACCTGTGGCAGCGCCGCAAGAGCGCTAGATATTCAGCCATTCAGGCCCCACCAAGTTCGTTAAAATCTAATGGTTATTTACTCTATAGTAAATAATATAGTATAGTATTATAAAGTAATTATACTAAAGTAATTAACTTACTAATAAATTATTATATAGTAAGTATAGTATTATAAACTCAGATCTCTAATAGTTATCATAAGGATAGCGGGATTATGCTTTAAATAATTATAAAAGTAAATACCGAAGCATACCTACGAATGGCACACAGGGGAAAAAAAGAAAGAAAAGAAAATCCAGAATAAATGTTCCTATAGCAAGACCCTCCCAATTTGTTTATCGTTTGATCACTTATGTCTTGATCTCGCGTTCCAGTAAAACACCAGCGATCGAGATTTCTGATAATTTTTTCTTCCGCTGAGGATGTGCATCCCGGAAGAACGGATCATGTGAATTTATGTCATTCGAGAGAGGATTTATATCATCAGTCGATAACACATCTGATATTTTTTTATTTAAATAAAAAATTGCTGAAAGTATGCAGCTTCATATAACATTTTCAACTCTTTTTCTACTGGTAACCTGTAAGTACATATTAAATTTTTCTCCCATAATTCGGATTTGCTAATAATCTTATTGTAGATGACGGGAAGATTAAATATGAAGAGTATGTTAATGTCATTATATAAAACCAGTATATATATATATATATTTAAAAATCAAGTACATAAAGTATATATATATATTTAAAAACATTTTAAACTTTTTTTTTTTTTCCTAGCTGCAAGCTGTAACCTGTAAGTTCAAGTTTAAGTTTTCGCCCATATTTCAGATTTGCTAATAATCTTATTATATATGATATGAAGAGTATGTGTTTATATCGTTTTGTGCGTGTTTATATCGTTTTGTGCGTGTTTATATCGTTTATACATGCTTATATATAAACCAGTATATATATATTTAAAAATCAAGTACATAAAGTATATATATATATATTAAAAAAACATTTTCAACTTTTTTTCTGCTGGTAACCTGTAAGTACATGTTTAAGTTTTCGCTCATATTTCAGATTTGCTAATAATGTTATTATAAATTATGTGACGAATATATCATTGTGTATAAACCAGTACCAGTATATAAACCAGTATATATTTTAAATGTATATTTATATATACATTTAAAAATCAAGTATATAAAGTATATATATATATTAAAAATTTTTCACATAAAATAACAAAAAGAATGTATATACTCTCTCTTGTATGTTATAGAAAATGAAAATGAGAGAGAGGAAGGACTCTCATGAGGGTTTTAAAATTACACATTATATAATTATTAAAATATCAAAATATATAGAATATTCAGCTCTAAATTAATGAATTGCTAAATCCTCAAATTAAGAAACAATTCTGAAATTATTGAAAATTAATTAATAATCACTGAAAATTATTTAGTTTGATGCCATTAAATTGCATTTTATCTCCTAAAAAGTCAGAAAATCCAAAGTAGCAATTAAGCAATTTTGAGAATTTTGTTTAACAAATCAAGATGATATATGCAGTGAATTTTCATTATTATGGAAGTATGCATAACATTAAATATGCATAATATTAAATATGCATGATAATGTTATATAATGCATGAATGAATGTTTAATGTGTGAATGAATGTTTAATGTATGAATGAATGTTTAATATGTGAATGTAGGTTCAATATGAGAAAGCATGTTTACCTCTTATGAATAAATGTAATATGCTAGTGTTATTTATTAGTATAAATTATATATATTTAATATTTATTAGTTATATGTAGTAATATTAGTTATATTTTTAATGTTATTAAAATTCACTTTTATTTATTTTACATTAAGACGCTATAGACGCCTATACCAACTGCCAAAAAATTGTCTAATTTTTAACATATGAAATTCTGCTAACGTAAAAGAAAAATTCAGATTTATGCTTTTTATTCACTATTCAAAATCGGAAACAATATCTATTTTTATTCGTATAATAACCTGCTATCATTCATCATTATAACCTGCTATTATTCATCATTATCATTATTAAAAATCATTATTAACAGCACACATTATTAATCATTAAGCGATGCACAAACTTGGCAATCTCAGAACGTTACCTTCAAAAACATGGACGGACTATAAATCTGTTATAAAAAATATTAAAAAATTGATTCAACTGCATTAAAATGAATACCGAGAAATACACTTCTGTGAAATATTGTTTTCTAAATTTACAGCACTTGAGTGGCTTTCTGCTGACGAATCCTGCAGCGAGGCAAATCTGCGAGAATGTTTGAGAAGTTTTCAGCAATTTCTCGAAGACGAATACACGTTCGCCAAGAAAACTGAGACTGAATTCAACGAATATTGCTTGTAAGTACAGATTTCCACTAGGACAATGTGTTCTTTTACGATGTGATTATTTAAATGTAGTATTTATTTTGTTGATGTTCTAATGCAGCTGGCAATACAGAGACAGTACCTTTTTTTTATGCAAGGAAGGGCTGCAGCTCTGTTACTCATTTAGCACTACCCAGGGGGGCACTTGTACATAGTTTAAAGATATGCTACGGGTATGAGTAACAGATCTCTACGATCCTATTAGATAGGGACCTACGGTTTAATGTGGACTCCGAACCACTACAAACATCCATGGCACTGCCGGGACCCGAAACCTGTGGTACCGAGTGGTAGAGCGCTAGCTAGTCAGACATCAGGTCCCTGTAGTATTTATATATTTAAACATAAATAGATATCGATTTTAAAAATATGTAAAAATAATTAATAAGATTGCTATATAGAGGCAAGTCTCCAAAAAATTATAGAATTTTTTTGTGAAATACAATAGATACATGAGCTAAGAATGATTACAGTTCGAAAGAAATTCAGATTACATATTAATTTACATATTAGACACATTACATAGATTACACATTACATTACACATTTACACATTACATAGATTAATTTTACATAAAAAAAAAAAAAAAATAGATCATCAACATGTATATTTATATAAATTATCTATGGAGTTATTGTAAGTAGACTTCAAATCTGATAGACATTGTTTAAAAAACTGCAGGAAATAATTATAATAATTTCAAAGTGAGTAATATATGCAAAGCAACTCATTTGTGAAACAAGAGGTTAATTTTTCGCTAACTGGAAGCATAGAATTTAGTCAAAAACCAAAAATAATAATAATAATAATAATAATAATATATATATACATATATATATATTGAAGATTCACAAAAGCTGAATAATATAAAGCTTTTTTTCACATCAAACATTAAATACGTTTTACTCGATAAATGCTATTTTGCTCCATTAGAGTTTCTTTAAAATAATTTTTATTTGCCAGTCTCTTTAGAAGGTTTTTGCTTTGTTGTTGCTTTTGGCGCAAACTAGACATTCTTCGAGTGTCTTCCGATTTCGGAACATGCAGAAGTTTAATGAACTCGATATGACATAAAATTCTTCAAAATGTTGAGTTCCAAGGCTGTTAAACTCTATTTCAATTAAAAATTTTAAACCTATAAACAAGGTGAGGAGGAATTATCAGGTCCACATAAAAGCAAGTTTCGTATAGTGATGTATGGGTGCACACGATTCTTGCAGGATCAGATTCAAACTTCTTTTAGTTTACAGCAGGGGTCTCCAAACTTTCCAGCCTTAAGGCCATACTGTTTACTTCAGTAAGTACCAAGGGACAAAATCGTTTTAATTTTTCTGCCATTATCTATAATTTCTAGACTCCTGAATAATGTTTACAGATCTAAGTTAACCGATGAGCATATTAAATCTCTTTTAATAATTGGTACAAGTAAAATTGATCTACTAAAATTAAGTAAAATTGATCTACTAAAATTAAGTAAAATTGATCTACTAAAATTAAGTAAAGTAAAATTTGCACAACTACAAACTACTGTCAGTGAAAATTCCCAATTACATAAATCTCATTAGTATTTTTTTTGGCAAGTGGATACCCCACGGTTTCATTCGCGTTAATTTAGATTTTCCGTTTCTGAGGGATTTTCAGGATAAAAATCATATGTTTGATTTAGATATATACATTCCAAACATCGATATACATACATATGATACTCTTTTTACCCCAACATAACTACAGAGGGTAATAGAAGTGGATCTTCACTAGTTTATAATATTAGTGGGATTCATTTCAATTATTTGTTATACTTAAGTTAAATTTTTATGTATTATGTTTGTCATTTACCTAGCAAGTAAATAAAATCGAATTATTATCATTCTGTGTTTTTTTTTATCCAACTTATTACAGCAACAATAAGTTGTTCACTGTCGCGGGCCATATTTAGCCCGCGGGCCGCAGTTTGGAGACCCCTGGTCTACAGTATACATGATTACAAAGCTATTTTTACTTTACACTGATTTTTTTTTTTGCAACTGCCTAAGAACAATGCCTTCTATAAGCAAATGTTGAAAGATGCCTCACAGGCTCTACATTTTCGAATACGGCAAGTATTTCGAAGTCATGCGAAACTCAGCAGATTCAACTAAATTTTCATATACTTTAAATGTCCGCAAAAAAAAAAAAAGTTGTTGGACAAACCTAGAGATCGTTATGGCTAATTTACTGAAACATTTCCAAGAATTCGCCTTGTTTTAAAAATTTTTCCTTTACTCTCATAAAGAAATAAGTTGGCTCTCAATCATATCAAAACCATAGTGTTTATAATTGTAAGGCAGAAATCAAACTTTTTTCTTCACTTTTATATAATTTTATGCAACATAATTATAAATTCGGTTGGTTTTATCTTATTAATGATTCTTTGTTTAAAAAGACCCAGTAAAGAATATTAATTATCTTACATAAATATTTTTACTCGGGTTATTTCTTGTGTTGTGCCTGAATATCACGTGTGCTATGCACTGCTATCTATACAGAGTCCAGCCACATTAATATGACCACCTGCCAAAGCCAGAATAACCCCTTTGGCAGAGCGGACCGATTGCAATTGATCAAGGTAAATAACGATTGAAATGCTTTCCGATGCCCCTAGGACATCCTTATATACACTCCACTGCAATGTGCTGCCGCCTGCCTTTTGTGATGGGTTATTTCCCATCGACGTCGAAAGTAGGTGGTCAGCATTAATGTGACTGGACTGTGTATAAAGTGTTCATTACGTGTGCTATATTATATATTTTAAAGCCTTGCCCTAACAAGTCTAATTATATGTGAAACAAGTGTATTAAATGCTTCAGCAAGATAAAATAACGCATTCTACTTACGATGCTTTCATAAAAACTGATTTATGTTTTACTAGAGCTCTGCAAAAGAACAGCAACTGCGTGAGAGAGGCAACAGAAGCTTGCAAAAACGATTACAAGTTGATTGCGGCTCTAACTACGGCACTCTACAACCACCTCAACCAGCTGTGTATCCCTAGTGATGCACGCCTTAACAGTAAGTTGAATAGTTAATTATTAAAAATATTTCACGATAAAAAGTGAATTAAGTTTTTTCTTTTACTTTTTGTAGCTTATTTTAAGATGGTGCCGTGTTTCGATAACCATACGAACGAATTTCACGAATGCTCAGGAAGCCACTCACTGAATCATACGAGGATCCGCGTACATGCTGTTTGCCTGTAAGTTTTTTTAAATAAATTCTTCATTCATGGATTAAAATTGAAGCTAATGTGGATAATTGATTATATGTAAATTCATGTTTATAAAAATTTCAAAATTATGATGAATCATCACAATTGTATGAAATGTAATATTCATTCCACGTATAAACAAGAGTTCTTCTTCTTCATTGGACCAATAGCCCCATGGCGAGCCAAGGTAATAGGACCATAATACGAGTCATAAATAATAGTTGAACGAAATTACACATGAGTTCAGTAGGTAAAGTGTCTGGCGAATAGGAGAGCCAAGAAAGAAGTGGCATCTCTAATGCATTAAGGCCTGAAGTTTTTAGCAACTTATGGGATAGCATTATCCTATTGAAGAAAGAATGTTTCGAAAAATAGGCATGACTTTGAGCTCCAAAATTTCCTGATGTAGCTTTCGTTCGTTGTTAAGATAAATCGTGTTAAGCAATGATGTCGATACAACACTAGATAACGCATTCTGGACGATTGCGTTTATACGTGTCTATAAGCCTTATATCTATTAGCTATCATTGTAGTTCAATAGAACGTTAGATACGCATTCTGAAGATTGCGTTAATATGTCTATAAGCCTTATATCTATTAGCCATCATTGTAGTTCAATAGAACGTTAGATACGCATTCTGGAAGATTGCGTTAATACGTGTCTATAAGCCTTATATCTATTAGGCCATCATTGTAGTTCAATAGAACGTTAGATACGCATTCTGGAAGATTGCGTTAATACGTGTCTATAAGCCTTCCAATGGGCATCTATTAGGCCATCATTGTAGTTCAATAGAACGCTAGATACGCATTCTGGAAGATTGCGTTAATACGTGTCTATAAGCCTTATATCTATTAGGCCATCATTGTAGTTCAATAGAACGCTAGATACGCATTCTGGAAGATTGCGTTAATATGTGTCTATAGGCTTTATATCTATTAGACCAACACCTGTAATTCAATACTACGCTACGCATTCTGGACAATGGCGTTGATATGTATCTATAGGTATTATTATATCTATTAGGTCATCATTGTAATTCAATACAATGCTAGATAATGCATTCTGGACGATGGCGTTGATATGTATCTATAGGTCTTATATACTATTAGCCAACATTATAGCTCGAGTAGATGTGAATCATGTGCTTTTTTCTTCAATGCGATCTAGAGATGTGCAAAAATGAAGAGAATTAGGAAAAATAGTTTGTTTTTAAAGCCGTAAATCTGCATTTGTGATATTTTATAAGGAAATATGACTTTTTGTATCCTAGCAACAGAAATTATTTTTGACAACCGTTGAAATTATTTATCCTTACCACAAATATAGAAGATTTGTAGTTTTTATAAGTCAATAAATAATCACTGAAAATGTTGACGAAGCTTTTTTAAAATCATATTTAGGAATTTTATTGCAAAGATACCATTTTTGTATGTCACCATAGTAAAGGAAAGTTGAAAATTCCAAGCCTGTTTTTTCAGAAGAAAATACATTACAAATGGATGAGATAAAATAATAAAGAAAATCTTACAAAAATTTATTCCAACTGCATTCCAATGGGATTTGTAATGCTTCTTACAATGCGACTTTTGAAACAGCTTGTTTTTATGAGTCATTAGCGTGACATTAAATGGGATGATATCAACTAATTAATAGTATGTAGTTTTTATTTGGGTTCATGCTGTGAATACGAAATAGAATTCTTTAATATATTACTGTGGGATCTATTTCTATTTTGTTTAGTACTGGCCTAACAAAACTCAGTTATTCATTTTTAATTTTGCGGCGTTAGTCATTATAAAATCAAGTTTTCTATTCTTTACCAAACTAAATATTAGAACAAGATTGAATACGAGACTCTGGTAATTGGTAGTGTGCTAAATTGCTTAATTATTTGAATGGAGATAAACAGAATTAACTGCCGCATATTCATGATTTGAACAAACATTAATATGTTAATAGTATCGTATCATTGGTTTAATTTACTCTTGTAACGTCTCGGCCAATACTAGACTTATAACAGCATCAAGAAGAGGACCACTTTCAGGTTCTTGGGAGCCCTTTAATTTTTTATTTACTTTCTTATATATATATATATATATATACATACAGAACTCTATTTAGAAAAAAAAAAAGGAAATTAAAGATAATTTGATTCACAAGTGCACTTCACTCCAAGGAAGGAGCTTTTAAGAGCTCGACGATCTATGACGAATCTATTTCCCCAAGTCTGCGGCAGATCTTAATTATCACACGGTGTGATACACGAATTCACAAGGGGCTCACTTTGAAAACAGGCGAAAATTCTGGCCTATTCAGTCATTTCATTCATTTTGTTCATTACAGAGAAAAAAACAAAACGACACTTCTTGCCGACTTGTCGTAGAACTCTCTTTTTTTTCCTTCAAAAAACCTCCTTTTAAGAAAATCAGTCAAGAGCTACGACAGGTAGGGGTCAGCTTCCCACACTTCTCATTGGAGTAGACACTTTCTCGGCCCATGATCTATCCCCATTCACGATGCAACAGCTTACGGTGTAATCCATATTCCATCTGTAATTGTTTCGACTTGTGAAGGTCGCACAGACAGTCTAAAGTCTAGACAATCGAAATGCTACAACTCTTCCCATGGGAAAATGCTATACTATATACGAGAAGTAAAAATAAAAGTATATTTTAAACATTTTTTAAGTTGTGCTAAAAACATTTTTTTTTCTGAAGACTATTTTAAGGGTCTCTATTTTTCTCCCTCTACGACACACACACACAAACAGATGTATTAAGTCTTTGAATAAGGAATATCTTACAAACTTTGATGAATTATAACTACTTTAACTGAATATAAGAATGAGTGTTGGAATGGCATATGTTTTCAAAGTTACCAAGTAGGAAAACATCGATATGGTTTTCTTGGAACGCAAGCAGAATGAATTTAATGCTTCATTCAATTCCTACTATATTAGCTCACACTCTCCCTATATATATCTTGCTCAAATTTTCAATCGTTCATAAAATACTTTTATTCATTCACTCAAGTTCAAATACATTTTTTTAACTTGTAGGGGATGACACTGGATGCTAATACAGTTTTTCAAATATTAACCCTTTGCACTCGAGGACAATGCAAATAACAATATAAATAAAGCGTTTCTTTTAATGCGTATATCAAACTTACATGTGAATATGATCTTAGGACAATAATAAATGATTTAATAATGAATTAATTTAAATGGCTCCGCTCCGGAGCCCTCGAGTGCAAAGGGTTAATTCAGTAATTAAATTTAATTTATTAATTTTAGTTTTTTTTAGATTTAAGTAGCATATATCTACCAATAGATGGCGCCGAATAAACTTAAAAAAATGAATGAAAATTATTTATTAAGGACTTTCTGCAATAGAGTGAAAAAAAAAAAGTAGGAATTGACTTTAAAAACTTTTTTTTTTTATATTATTACTTGCTTTATGTTTTCAGAGACTTGAAGTCCATGTTATGTGTTTCTGAAAAGAGCCGAGAACTCTGCGGGGAAGACGGTGAATCTTTCGCCAAAATTCTGGAGTATCACGTGAAAGATGAATACGGGGAAGTTTGTAGTGGATCAACTGCTTTATTTAACAACTACACCATCCTTCTGTTATCCTTTTTTGTTTCTTTCTTATTGAGTTTAATCAGATATTGATGTTATTAAACAAATCGAATAATCAAATAAGATCATTGAATGATGCAATGAAATAAATCATACAAAATCAGTAAATGATATGAAGAAAAAAATTTAATGAAGGCTGTTTAAATTAACTACCATTGCTATTTAATAATTAATTGTCATGATAAAATCTGAAAAAAATAATAAAGCTCTCATACTATTAATTTGCTCTGTCTTATTATGTTATTAAAGTTTTTTTTTTTTTTTTTTTCTGTTACTTATTTTTTAATTATTCATTGTGGTTCGAAAAGTTGTAACAGGAAAAATAAAATAAATTATAGAAAGTTAATATATTTCATCTAATGGATAATATATATATTATTATTATTTAAATGACTAAATTTAATTTTTATGCAAGATTTCTTTCGTTTTTACCTTTCTCATCTGTTTTATTTGCTCTTTATTTGAATTTTGGAGATGTATGCTGGAAAATATCAAACTAAATATCAACAGGTCGGGGCCTGAACGGCAGAGTGGCTAGCGCTCTGGCGCTCAGTACCACAGGTTTCGGGATCGAGTCCCGGCGGTGCCGTGGATGTTTGTAGTGGTTCGATATCCACCTTAAAACGTAGGTCCCGGTCTAACATGACCGCAGAGGTACTGTTACTCTGCGTTCGTAACTTATCTTCGCTACACGTACCTTCTGGGTAGTGCTAAGTGAGTAACTTCGGTGCATCGCTTGTCTTAAGGCATCCAAGACAATAGTTTTAAGTGTTTTCCAGCTGCATTAAAAAAAAAAAAAAAAAGATTTAAGTAGTAACCTTAACCTCTGAAATCTTTCTTGAAAAATTTTACCTCTCAGTAGCTGATGAAAAATATAAATCTTTTTCAACTGAGCAATTATCCAGAAGCATAAAATGTAACTGAAACTACTGATAATAATTCTTCCTTTTCTTAATTGGCATAATAGCCCCATGGTGCGCCAAGGCCGTCTGCCTACTGGCAGATTTCGAGACGGGAGATGTTTACTTTTTACTGGGTAGGGTTGTCAGTTCTTCGCCTAACGCTCTTATTAGACCGGGACCTAAGGAACATCCATGGAACTGGTGGGATTAAAACCCGAAATCTATGTCATCGTGCTCCAGTCACTAGGCCATCAGGCCCCTACTGATAATAATACATTGGTAATAGCTGGAATTAGATTCCAATATCACAGATAGAGTCTTGTTTTCAGTTACGAGCACAACTGGCTAGATTGAAAAGCATCATAATCATATGAGAATAAAAAAAAGAATTAAATGAATTAAAGACGCATCAACATGAATCTCATTGGCAAGTTGACAAAGTAGAGAATGTTGCTTCAGTTTAGTATGTATGACATAACAGCCATGATTAACCTTTCAAAATCTTTTGAATCCTTCTGGGAAAATGAAAAACAAGCAATTATATTTAAGATACAAAATTCCAAACCTCATGGTAACTAAAATTGTAAATATGTATTGATTGTAAATGAGGATTAGTGTAATGCATAAACTGATGAAAATGGCACCAAAGTTATCTTTGAGTGGATTTGGTTTGGCTTGTTTTTCTACGGCCATTTTGTGCACACTTTAGGCTAATTAGACCGGGGCTTACAATTTAAAGTGGATTCCGCATCACTAACAAACATCCCTGCCACCACCAGAATACGACCTTGAAGCCTGTGGTACCATCTTCGAGTGGAATAAAGGAACTGCAGGAAAGATCCATCTCATTATCTGTAGTCATCCAATAAGAACGAGAGATAGAAGCAGATATTGTTAGGAACACAAAAAATTGAATTGCAGAGTTTATGCAAATACTTTTTATTTGGAACTTGTAAAATCTTGATTAGAAGATATTGAGCGATCAAATGTGTAACAGTATTTTCTTTCACATGCAAACAAATTAGAAAAAAAAAGAATTCAGCGAACTTTTACCAGGCAGTCTGACCATCAATACAAGAACTTAATACTCGTTATTACAATGGCCATCAAGTTTCTGCGTTTCTAAAAGCAGTGACTGCAATGAACCTTGTCAATGGATGAACCTGATGCCTCCTTGACGCTAGTTACGCCCTCACAAATTTAAAACTTAAAAACTTATTAACTCTTAATGATACCGCAAACTTGGTGGAAGATAGTAAGCAAGATAAGAATAGCATGAGAGACCCTGCAACATAGAGCAAAAATTAAGCAATGGTGCAAAATTAAGATACATTTTTATCATTTTAACTTATAAATTAATGCAATTTGATTTATTATTTCTACAAAATAAGAAAAAATATGACTGTGCACTGTGGGTTTCTGTAATTTTTCTAAATAAATTCAAAAAAAAAAGGGTTTTGATCTATAAAGTCATTTGAGGGAAAACGCTAATAAGCACTTAAATATTTTTAAAAACAGAAAAATATTTTTAATAATTTAAAAACAGATGCAGTTCTTCTTATAATTAAGAAGAACTGCATCTGTTTTTAAAATTAATTTACAATGCCACAAGATTAGCTGGTAGAATTACAAATGTTTATATTTCAAATAAACAAATTCTACTTTATTTAAGTAGAATTTGTTTGGCTTTTTCGAAGAAAGGAGATGCTAATTAGTGTTTCGCTTAAGTGTGTTAACTGGCCTTTTTTCAGTATAAGTATATATATATATATATATATATATATATATATATTTCAACTATAAACTGAAATGATGAATAGTGTCATCCAGAAAATTCAGCTTCTTGTTATCAAAATATTTTGTTCAGAAAAACCTTTTTTTACTTTTCGTCAAAAATGATTTCATTACTGTACATTTTTCTTGACAATATAGAAAAAAGTATGTGAAATAAAAATAATAGAGGAAAAATATTTCTAATAATTTAATTAGATGATTACATATGCTGATTGTATATTAATCGAAAGTGATCGTGGAAATGGTGTATAATACTATATTTTCTTTTCTACGATGAGAGTTTTTTATATTTTTGTCAAAAAAAAAAAAAAAAAAAAAAAAAAAAAAAAAAAAAAAAAAAAATCAACTATAATTTTAGAAATTCCAATTTAGTTGAGTAGTTAAGATGTAACTATTATGAAATTTCAATTTCAAAACAATTTAAAAAATTAATTGTTCTGCGATCTGATATCATGAGCATTGCAAGAAGCACTCAAATATTTTTTAAATAATTTTCATTCTTATCATATTAATTTTTAATAATTATTTTCTAACACTAAGCGAGAATAACATACCCTCAGGTTTAATAAAAATTAATAATTATAATAATTATTTAATAACACTAAGCGAGAATAACATACTCTCAGGTTTAATAAAAATTATCGATAATTTAGCTACTTATACACAAGCATATTAGCATCGAATACGAATGTAGAAACAAATATTTTGAATCAATAAGAATAATTCACTCAATTATTGCATAATAGGATGTGATTTATTCTCAATAAAATTTATAAGAATCATTTGTACAGTCGTGTGGTATGGGATAAGTGTTATTGGATCTTTTATGATTTTCTCTTTAATTGTGGTAGATATACATTTGTAAATTTACGATTTACGTATCAACTATTTAATTTTTATTAATGAGAAATTAAGTTTAATCTTTCTGTACAGTGATGGAATAAACAATATAACTAAATATTTATTGCATTTAAAACATATGAAAATTAGTTAAGTTTTCAAAAATACAATAAATGTTTTTGTTTCCTTTTTTTCTATTCATTCGAAATAAAACACAAATATAATAGCTTCAGACCTGTTTTAAAAAAAGTTAATTTATGTTTATTTTAGTCACTGAGCTGTAAATCTTATGTTTATCTTTTAGTCTTATCGTTTAATTTTACACATGTTCTATTCCACATATTCTGTTTCTGGTGTACGGGGTCCTCTTTTGTATACAAAAGTCTCCAAAGCTGGTGAATTTCTTTTGTCAGGCGTTGGTGATTTTTTATCCATGTATGCTGGCAGCATTTCTTCAGGACTTGGTGACCTAATTGCACGAACCACTGGAGAGACAATTCTGCCTGAAGTTGCTGGCATCATTCCTTCAATGGACGGAGATATTCTACTGTCAATAACAGGCAAACTAATTCGATCTGGCGTTGATCTTATCCTGTCAGAAGCTGTTCTGATTACTTCAGGAGCTGATCTTATTTTCGCAAAAAATGCAGACTTTTTCTCTTGGAGTGAGGGAGATCTTATTGTTTCGGGAGATGTTGACCTTATTTTTTCTGGAGATGGTGATCTTATGGTTTCAGGAGATGGAGATCTTATTGTCTCTATAACTGTTGGCCTTATCGTTTCAGTTGGAGATCTTATTGCTTTTGGTGATGGTGACCTTATTCTTCTTGGTGATGGTGACCTCATTCTTCTTGGTGATGGTGACCTTATTCTTCTTTGTGATGGTGACCTTATTCTTCTTGGTGATGGTGACCTTATTCTTCTTGGTGATTGTGACCTTATTCTTCTTGGTGATGGTGGTCTAATTACTTTAGAAGATGGTGGCCTAATTATTTTAGGAGATAGTGGCCTCATTCTTCTAGGTGATGGAGATCGTATTCTTCTAGGGGATGGAGATCTTATTCTTCTAGGTGATGGAGATCTTATTCTTCTAGGGGATGGAGATTTTATTCTTCTAGGGGATGGGGATCTTACTCTTCTAGGAGATGGGGATCTTATTCTTCTAGGAGATGGGGATCTTATTCTTCTAGGAGAGGGTGACCTTATTTTTCTAGGAGAAGGTGATCTTATTCTTTTAGGCGAGGAAGATCTTATTTTTCTAGGGGATGTTGGCCTTATTCTTTTAGGGGAAGATGAACTTTTTCTTTCATAAGATGGGGATCTCCATTTTTTAGGAGATAATGGTCTCGCTCTTCTGGGAGATAATGACCTCATTTTTTCCAGAGAAGGTGATCTTATTTTTTTAGGAGATAGTGGTTTCATTTTTCTTGATTGTGTTGGTCTTATTTTCTCAGGAGACGGTGATCTTATTCTTTCAAATAATTGTGATTTTATTCTTTCATGAGATGGTGAACTTAATTCTTCAAGAGGTAGCGATTTTATTCTTTCAGGAGATGGGGATCTTACTCTTTTAGGAGATAGTGGTCTCGTTTTTCTAGAAGGTGGCGATAGTTTTCTCTCAAGAGATGATGAGCTTGTTCTTTCAGGAGAGGATGTTCTTATTTTTTCTGAATATGATTTTATTCTTTCAAGAGATGGTGATCTTATTTTTTCAAAGTCTGATGGTCTCATTTTTCTAAAAGATGTTGATCTTTTTCTTTTAGGAGATGGAGATCTCATCTTTTTAGGTGATGGCGGTATTATTTTTCTGGGGGATAGTGATTTTATTCTTTCGGTAGAAGAAAGCCTTCTTCTATGAGATTTTGATAACACTTTCTTTTCAGATGTCATTGGTCGAATTTTAGAAGAAACAGAAGACCTTCTTTCAAATGGAGACTTTTCAACTGATTTCTTTTTGTAAGATTTCTTATCATTAGTTAGAAGTGCTTTTGCGTTTTGATCAAGTTTTCCTTTCGAATGTTCTGGGGTTTCACTTTTGGAAGCTTCCTTTTCTCGATGGTGTGGAATAGTTTCTTTGACATCTTTCTCTTTAGCTTGGCCATTTTCTTCTTGAAGTAGTGCAACTGTGCTTCCCTTACTTTGAGCTTTACTTATTTTATTCTGCAACGCACTTTTCTTACGTGATTTTTTTTCTTCAGAAACCTTTGAAAGCGATTCATCTGAAGACGAATAGGAATCATTACTTTTAGAGGAGTCTTTCTGAATAATGGACTCCGGCCTTTCGTCGCTACTTGACGAAGCAGAATCTGAGTCAGTGTACACAAGTTTTTTCTTACTATTTAAAGTTACTTTCTTTTCGTTTTTCTTATCACTATTTTTTAACAAAGACTTCTTTTTACCAGAAGACTTCTTTTTTGCTGAAGATTTCTTCAAGTGCTTTTTCTCGTGTTTCTTCAAACTGTTGCTCTTGGAGAAACGCTTGTTGCAGAAGGAGCACTTGAAAGGTTTGTCCTCTTTCTTGTGAATCTTCGCATGCTTCAGCAGCTGCTTGGGATCCTTAAAGACTTCTGAGCAACGCTCGCACTTATGTTCTACTTTTTTGATGGCGTGGTTAAGCATGTGTTTGCGTAACAGAGAGTTCTGAGTGAATCCTGCGCTGCATTCTGTGCACTTAAAAGGCCTTTCGCCACTGTGGGTGAACGTGTGCTGCCTCAGGTGGCTGGAATAGTTGGTGGAATAGGAGCATAGCGTGCAATGGTGGCGCTTTTCGGTACTGTCTGATTTGTGCCTTAGCATGTGCTTCTTTAGAGCATCTGTCGAAGTGAACACTCGGTTGCACTTGTTGCAATAGAATCGCCCTGTAAATGTTATTTTAGGTTAAAAGCTAATTAATAATAAGTATTAAAGAGATCATAATAATTCATTTCCCATACATTAAAATTTTATTATATTATCTAGTGATATATCCATATATAACTTGATAATTTGTGGATTTAAAAGTTTCAAAAACGTTACGCATAGCTGTACAATATTTTTCTAACGCCAGAAACCCCTATATTAGTAGATCAACGTTGGACGCGTTGGCCTGGGCTGGTCTATTGGCGGTCTGTTGGCCAATTGGTTAGCGCTATGATCTTTGGTCTCACAAGTTTCAGGTTCGAATCGTAGCGGGTGTATGGATGCTTGTTAGTGGTTCGGAATCCAAGTTAAACTGTAGGTCCTGTCTAATTAGTCCAAAGTGTGCAAAAGATGATCGTAGAGCGGCAAAACAAACTTCATGATTCCGGGCAGCATTAGAAATTCAAACCA
Source organism: Caerostris extrusa (assembly GCA_021605095.1). Lineage (NCBI taxonomy): Eukaryota > Metazoa > Arthropoda > Arachnida > Araneae > Araneidae > Caerostris > Caerostris extrusa. The sequence goes on from BPLR01013995.1 coordinate 226,823, forward strand.
TCCTTCCTTCTTCTGGATCTAATTGGCATTACTTAATATATGACATAACTTATATCTGGCATAAACAAAGAAACTTTTAATTTGGCAAATTTACTAAACCCTTGGTTCTAAAGCCCAATTAGCTGAGCAGAAGTCACTATAGGTCACCTGTTGAGACATAATAAAATTTTAAATTATGGATTCCAGTTGAGTCTTCAGTAAAAAAATGAACTCATCATTATATTATTCTTTTAAATGGATCTGGGGCTTCATGCATTTTGAAATTCAGGTAGCAGAATTAATTGAAAAACTGAAAGTTCCAAGCCAGAGATGGGCACGATGAACACGTAAATGAGCAAGTTTCACCATGGAATTTGAAGACGAATTTATCGAACGAAACGAACACAGTGTTTCGAAATGTTATATTGGGGGTTCTTTAGTTCAGTCTAAATAATGATGTGTAAAGTGTGGATGCAATGTAGTGAACTCCTCTGGAATATAACGTGGAGGCAATTACCTTATGATGAACTCAGGAAATATGCACAATGATAAAAGTAAACAACATATATTCACATACAAAAACACATTCTCTGAATATAATAATAAAATAAAAATTTCACATTTTATATACATAACAATAAAATAAACAGCATTTTATTTTAAGTAGTAGAAAATATACTTTATTAATTTCTATATTTTGTCTCTTTAATAACTGATTTCTGCAGGAAATTGAATTTTCGCCAAACAAAATATACACACTAGATGCAAATTAAATGAATACTAATTTATTTAACTGTCTTTAACTCTCTTTGCTTTGCTATCATCTCTTTACCTATAATTTTTTTTTTTGTTATCACTTAACCTAATTTATATTTCAAATCTGATAATTTAGCACTTCAAAGAGGTTATTTCAGAAACTTTGAAGAAATATTGTTTGACAATGACATGACAAGTTGAAAACAGAAATTATCACGAGTTCATAGTATCAAGAGTGTAGTATTTATAATAAATTACGTACAAAAATATTTTGTAATATATGATAATTTACATATATGAATACAGAATGCATATATATATATATATATATATATATATATATATATATATATATATATATATATATATATATATATATATATATATATATATATATATATATATATATATATATATATATATATATATATATATATATATGTATATGTATATGTATATTATTATTATTATTACAGACAATTTACATATATTAATTGCATTATCTAATGGAAATTGCTTGCTTAATTTTCAAACAAAAATTAGTTTAAAAATAAATATAGCTATCATTATTCCTTGAGTTGAACAACGAATGTGTTATTTTTATTTTAGATATAAACACTGTTAAAAATCACTGTTTTGTATTGTAAAATGTTGATATTTTTCTGTACGGAATTTTTAATAAGATAAAACTATGAGATATCTACCAATAACATGGTTTTATTAAAATTCTAATTAAAAAAACCTTACAAAGTTAAATTGAATAATTTTTAATACAAAAAGCATTTCTTATAATTAACAAACTATAAAAAATTTCTAATAAACAAATTAAATCTGCTAATTTTAAACTAAAAGCAATTATATATAAAGATAACTGATTACAAATGATCAAAAACAGTTTAAAGTAAAAATAATTAAATTTAAACTTAAAAAAAATTTTTATAATATATTATTATATATTTAAAAGATAACTAATTATAAATGATCTAAAAATAGTACACATATCTGTTAAGATTTTTCTATATCATGAATTTTTTCAATTAACAAATTTACTGGAAAGATTTTGCCTCGTAATCTATATCTATTTGATATTCAAAAAAATTTATTCTAGTTAGGATCTGTTTTATATTTTACAAGTAAAATACTTTTATGTACTATACAATCATAAGAGTATAGTTTAAAAATTGTTATAAAAGCAATACTAGAGTAACCAAAATTATGAAAGGTTGCATTATTTTGTGTTTTATTAGTAATAATTAGATATTTTGATTATCTACTAATTGCTTCAATTTAACAAGTTTTGAATTAAATAAAAGAATTTTCACATAAAAATATATAAAAAAGAAATTTAAAAAGAAATTGTCACAGCGATAACCATCTAATAAATAGCAGCACCTGCAAAAGATAAAAAAGAATATTAGTATAGATACTACTTTTAATTAAATACACAAATATCAAAAATTAGTTTTTTTACGTTTTAAAAATGTTTAATATGCTTTTGTATCCAACCTTATATTGTTGAAATTTGTTAAAAATTTAAATACATTAAAACAGCACACATTAAAGAACACAATTAAAATATGGAAAATATATTCATAAAAAATATTGCTATTCAATTCAAATAAACCTGTAAATTATATATTCAATTTGACTAGTAACAATCTACTCCTTTCTGGCAATTTCTATATTATTCATTTTTTACCCTTTCAGATTCAAGTACAGATCATATTTTACCAAAAATATTATTCATTCCCCCATATTATATTTTAAGTTAATCGTAATATCAGTGTAACAAAAATAATTTGTTTATATTTGCATTTAAAAAGAAATTTAAATAGGACTGATAATAACATAAGTCATATATGAGTTACTCGTTATTATGTTAATGATTTCGTTAATAATTAAAGAAATTTAAATATAATTGATAATAACATAAGTCATAACATTTCATTCATTTATTTGTCATTTCATTAATCAGACTACCACTTTTTCAAATATACATACAAATCACGAAAACTTGAAATTTTAATATATTAATATTCAAAATATATAAATTTTTTGCAAAGAATATATTTTAATTTTCTATGTAATACTTTTCATAACTGATTTATACATTGTTTTCTATATATTTCAGAGATTTTTAATGCAAATGTTATTTTTATTAATAAAATAAACAAAGAAAAACAAAATTTAATTTCTTCATAATAGAACTGAAATTGACCAAAAAAAGGTCTGTTCTTTACAATTTTAAAATTACAATAACTAATTTGATATACTTAAGTGATAAATATATTTATTTTTGACAATATATGCCTAGCATTTGTACTACTTCATACAGTCAAAATAATGAGTGATAAAAAATTTAAATAAGTAACCAGAAAAATTAAAAACTCAATTATATTGCATGAAAATGAACTTTGAATAAAGTAATAAAATGTTTTAACAAAATTTATAAAACATATTTAATATTCATATAATAATTAAAAATTTTACACATTATGCATAAAATAATAAATGAAATAATGAAATTGAATAATATGAATGATAAATAAAATTGAATAATGGTACTAAATTCACAAATTATGTCTCTCACACACAATGCATATTTTAAATGTAAATAAAAATATTATACCAATAACATACATCACATTTTAAGCACATATTTTCAATATTAATAAATATAATATGAAAATTTGTCGTTAATTCTTTAGTATAAGAAATTAAATAAATTGAAACATCACCAAATTAAAGATTTAAAGAAAGTTCATTATTATAATAAGCAATTTCTGAAGACATCATAAGAACTCTCAGAAATATTGAAAACAAATGGTATAACTTCATACTTCTACTATATAATGACTATATAACATATTTAATATTCATATAATAATTAGAAATTGTACACATTATGCATAAAATAATAAATGAAATTGAATAATTTTAATGATAATAATTTATAATTTCAATCTTTTTTAAAAATAATTTTGTTTCTTTAATTAATTTTTTTAATCAATATTTCATGATTTTATTCATAATAATTTAATATTTCATTATTCGTGCACAATGCATACATAAATGCACAATATTTCATAATTTCAAAATTATAAAACTTGGTACAGAACAGCACACATGCTAAATAATTCAATTATGTTTTACAGGAAAAAAAACAACAATCTATATAGTACATAGTTATTCGTCGCAATTTCTTATGAGCCCTCGTATTTGAATCAATAGAAGTCAAACGCTATAATGCATTTGAATTTTCTTTTCCTACAAAATTAATTAAGTGTATATTTAAGATAACAGCAGTAAAGTATCTATGGTAATAGTTCTACGTTAGTGCTGTGAAAAAGACGAGATTATTGTTATTTCAAAGTTTTATTTAATAACGAAGGCGAATTCAAAATTGCATATGTAAATTTTAATCAATTAACAAGGCCAATTTCAAATATTCATGAGTAGATGTTGTTTAATTTGTTTTTTTAATCATTTTCAACGATATATGACATCGTTTGAATCTCTAATAAATAATAACATAAGTTTCAATTGCTAAATAATTATAAAAAAACCGATGTATTTTGATCTTTTAAATTTCGGGATCCAATGGTTCGATTTTTATTTTATTCAAATTGTTTTAACTTTTTGAAATTTCTTATTTCAAACAACACATCCTTTATGTTGATATCTTTAATTGAGAAAATTATAAATGGAGCATGATAGGCAAAAATTGTTTCACTCAACTTTGCACTAGAACCCATTTTTCGAGTGGAAGAATAAATTCATTATTAGAATAAAACACCATTGTAGTGATTGGCACTCAGTTGCGAAGAAATCAGAATAATTTGTAGTATTTAGAAGATGATGAACAAATCGAAAGTTATTCACATTCAAACATGTAAAATTACGCCAAACTTTCAAATAATAAATAAATCCTTGTATTAAAAATCAAAATCTCGACATCCTTCAAGAATTTTTACAAAATTTTAATGTTTTGTTTCTCCAAGATCCTGAAATAAAAAAAAAAAATATGCATAATTAATTTTGTTACAAATATTTACAAATTTTTGAGATATAATGAGAATCCTTAATTCATATCAATTATCGAAAAAAATTGGAATTTCTATTGAATATTTGCCTGTTTCAACAGATAAACATTGCCCCATTAAAACAAGAATAAAATAAGTAGATGACTTCTAGTTACGTAATTCAATATATATATACATGTGGTTATTAAAATAACGGAAACTCCCTAGAGTTATAAAGAATCCTTTACGGACCCTTTCCAGTCGGTCTCTTTCACTCATCTTCTCCTTGTCTACTATTTTGCTTGCCTTGCCGTGCTGTCATGACTTTAGACACCGTACCTCTAGAAACGCTTAAAAGCATGGATGTTTCGGTCACAGTTGCTCCAGCTAATTGGGCTCCTACAAGTTGGCCTCTTTGAATGTTTGTGAAGTCTGACATTTTAAACTTTTGGCAAAACTGCAAGACTTGCACTAAAGCTGCTTCACACTACCATGATATGTACTTTTCATATTAAAAACAACTGATAGCTAAGAGTACATTTTAATGCTTATGAAGCGAATTCTTAAATGCCCCTTTTATTCACAGATGTTTCCATTATTTTGATGACCACCTGTACACACACACACACACACACACACACACACACACACACACACACACACACACACACACACACGCACACACACACACACACACACACGCACGCACGCACACACAAACACACACACACACACACACACACACACACACACACACACACACACACACACACACACACACACACACACACACACACACACACACACACACACATATATATATATATATATATATACTATACTACAAAAATAAAAATAAAAAGTCTGTTAGACAAGTGACATGTGTAGCACATTTAATCATTATAATAAAATAACAACGTAACATTAACTAAACATTTTTATTTATCACCTAATCACTTCCATTGAACAATAGTTAACAGAAATTGAATTAAAATTAAAAAATATTGTCTTAGTTGCGGAAAATTGAAAACCATAAAATATATACATACATTAACAGGTAAGAAGTGAACATTGTAGAAGGAAACAAAATATGAATAGAGAAATACAGGGTGAGAAAGAAGTCTTCCAGAAAATCATCATATAAGAAAATATTTGTGCACCTCGTTGACTTGTAGGGTTTCTTTGGTGAGTAAATTTATCAGATACTATCAATTGTACTCTGCTGAAAGACGGAATCATGTAGGTGGTTGAATCACGGTTTGGGCTGGAATCTTTCTGGGTGGTTATACTGTTCTTTAAGTGTTGTTTGGGAGAACTCTTGACTGTTGGGATATATCAGCATGAGATCCTTTGTCCATAACTAAGTACCTAAAACCATATGCTCTGTTATCACTGTGATGACTTTATCCCAATGGACGATTACCTCACCGAGCTAGATTTGTCGACATTATTGGATAGACCGGTCAGTTTTATCTTCAGAACTTATTTTCTCGTTTAACCTTTGAAAATACTGCTTTCAATCTTGCACCGATATCCTTAAATGGACTAGACAAAACTGCTCATGTATTTTTTATTTGATTCCCATTCAGTCGCCTCGCAGCTTCCTTATATGGAACGGTGATGCCAATATTACTTTACATCTAATATAACATGATTATATACATATAAATATGTTATAATTATGTTATATACATATTTATTGTATTTCATATTTCTATCTAAAACTCATTTATTTAATTATTCTTCAGAAGAGACTTAAATTTTTTTTTACTTCAACCTAAAGTGGAATTTTATTAATAAATTCGATTATTCATTTCTAAATTATGAGCGACATCAAAATAATGAAAATGTAATAAAGAATTGCATGCAAAACAATTCATTTAAAATATAAGTCAAACACATTTCAGCATAAGTACAAAATGAAGCTCTACGAAGGTTCTCTATTGAATGAATGATTAGTTTACATTCATTGATGTTCTAAATATTAAGAAATTCTTTTATTTTATACTTCTATATCAACAATTTAAAGAAAATAAAACACGATTTCATCTTTTAAAAACCGTATTGAATATAGATTTTTCATAAACTTCTTAAAAATCTTAATTAGTTCACTTATTAAAATTAAGAGTCTTATGTAATATTCTTAAGTACGGATAAGTAATATTCTTAAATTAAGTAGTAATCTTAATCTTAAATTAAGAATCTTAAGTAATAATCTAAAATATCTTTTCAACGTGATCTTATCAGTTAATAAATTGATCGTATGTCTCAATATTACTTAATCTAAGAATTATTTGATAGTAATTTACTACCTGTTTTCTGCTCCAAAACAATAAATTCCGGAGATTAAAAATCAATAAAATTGTTAACTTTGAATTCTAACCTCATTTGCAAAAAAAAAAAAAAAAAAAAAACCGCGTGATGAAATTTAAGTGCTAATTTTTTTAATTGAAATTAAAATCTTTTACAAATCCTTTTAGATTCAGGTCTTATTTTTTTTCATACAGGCGTTCTATTTTCACTTTTTATAAAATATTCGATTTGGATCTTAAATTTTTTATTAAAAGAATAACAGAGTTCATATTCAGAAATGTAAAGATAGAAAAAAAATATTAAATAAACAATTTTTTGTGAGTGATATGAATATAACTTAAGTAAATAAAATGTAACTAGCATTTTTCATCTTTCATAAAAAGAATTAAATTAAATTATTAATTTAATTTAATAATAAATTAAATTAATAATTTATTAAATTAATAAATTAATAAATAATGTTAAATATATAAATAATGTAAAATACATCAAATGAATAAAATAAATTTAATTTAATTATTTAATTTATTAAATAATTAAAGTTAATTTATTTTATTCATTTGATGAATTTTACAGTATTTATCGAACAAAAATTCAAACTTTAAAAATAAAATGCAAAATGGACAACTTTTTTTTAAAAATTCTTTTTATCTTGCAAATTTCAAGTATCTAATAATTTATCAGAAATTTTGTTTGCATAATCCATAAATTAACCCTTAATTAAAAATTCAGATAATTATAAAAACCTCTTATCGTATTCATATTTTATTTACATAATTATAAAGAAATTAGCATACATAGATTCATGAGAAAAATAAGTAAATCAGTTATTAACTGAAAACAAACTGTAGGCTTAACTTACACACAGGTTTAATAAATATCAATTTTATCTCACCACACTAGAACCTCAATCAATTCGAACATCAGTTTTCACTTCACCTCACAGAACAACTCATGCACCAGCACCAGTTTATCCCTTCTGCAGTAAGAGGTGCTCTGAACTGTCTCTCTTCGCAACTGATTGAAAGGTTGCATTAGCTGGCTCCACTGTTCCTGCACGAGACACGATCACGAATATCAAATAAATGGGGCCGAGCCGTTTTCAGTTCAGTTGCAGTTGATGCTTTGCATAAAAGCAACGGCAATTCCAAGTAATAAATTTTGCTCTCTGTATTGGCAGCTGCAGCAGCTGTGTTTGCGGTTGCAGTTTTGTCTTCGGGAAGAAGAATTTAGGCATCTTCTATTATGTCTATGATTCAATTAATAGTTGTCAGGGGAACTGCCTTTTCTTCAAGAAGTGATGTTTTCTAATAAATTTCTCAGATCAGACTGCTTGGTTTTTGTGTACAACGTCAACTATTGTAATTAAGGCAATTCGTAAATGGTTTGCAAATAAATTCCAAATTCAAATTTATTTTTGAATGATATTGTCAATAAGAATATGAACTCCTTATCGAACTGTAGGTTGATGAAATCTTTTTCATAGATATATTTAAGATAGATTATTTAGAAGGAAAATAAGATTATAGCTTGAAAATTTGTATTTTTGGATCAATAACCTCACATATAATGATGCGATTTCTTTTTTTGATAAATATTTTTTTAAGTGTAAAATGTTTTCCATATGAGTAATTAAATAATTTAATAAAAATGATAACTGATATGATCCAGCTAAAAATTTTATAGAAATTTAATTTATAAAAAATAACTTGGAAAATTTACTTTTTATTGTAGGGATATCTGCTTATTTATCGTGTATTATCTGCTCAGAATGAAAATATTTTGAAGAGTAAATTTTTTTTTTCTTTACGCAAATTCTCACGGTTTGATGATCAATTGCTAGAGCTCTGGTGTTTGATACTTCAGGTTCGAATCCTGGCAGTGGCATGGATGTTTGTAAATGCTTCGGAATCCACGTTAAACTGTGGGTCCCGGTCTTAATTAGCTTAAAGTGTGAAATGACCGTAGAGCACCAAACCAAATTACACAAATTCTACTTTTTAGAGTTAAAAGTTTTAAACGAAATTAATTTTATATATGTTCCTATTATATTAAATTGTCTATCTTAAAAAAAAATTAATTGAAGGTTGTCGATCTCTTAATTTCAGTTTCTTTTTTGTTGATGTTTACTTTTTCTTTTAATTATATATTTCCCTTTTAAGACTTGAATCTTTAACACTTAATACTGAAATTCTAATCAAGATTAAATTACATTGCTTAAAATAAATAAAAGATATTCACGTTTTGAACACATATTTTGAAGAATGACAATAATTTTGATGAAATGATATCCGTAGTCTGTGTGAACTGCGAGAAAAAAGAAGAATTGTTTTCTTTTCAGAAGAAAAAAATTATGAAGAAAAATTATTTGCTATTTAATTATTAAAATGAACAGAAGAAAAAAATTATTTGCTAAGTTTATTTTGCACTAGACTAAAAATACCCGCTTTGTAAATATTAGAAAAACAAATAAAAAAGTGCAATTTCTTGAAATTAATAGTAGATACTATGCATAAAATGATATTTAAAAAAATATGGAAACATACGTTTTCCTGACAAACAGAAACATTAAACTCCTGTGAGACACGAATTTTACCAGGATATTAGTCAGGAAATTCGGGTATTCTTCTCCTCTTTTTCCAGAAGAGCTCTCTCAACTCTTGAACTATCTGTAGGGATGACAGGCTGCCAGCAATTCATCTGCCAACAATGTGTCAAATATGTTCTATTTGGTTTAAGTCCAGAGTAAATGTTGGTCACATCATTCATATAATTCTTATAATTCAAAAAATCCACTAATCGACTTCAATTATTGTTCATTAGTAAATATCAGCTGTCTTAGGTTAATCTCCAATTGCTGCGGATTAAAAGGCACAAAAGAATTATGAAACTTATCTCTGTGTCTCTGAGCCATATGAAAACCATATCTAATGATGTGGAAGTCGGATATGCCATTAATGGAAATACCGGAAGCCGACCACCATTCCACCTTCTCCAAACCAGAAACCTTCTTATATGAATGCATCGCCTATTATCCGGATGAACTGTAAAATAGGACTTGATGGAAAAGAGAGTAATGCTCGTTTCATTTTTCCTTCGAATGACATGTTTTCATCCTCGCTCTTCGTAGGCAGCATCAGGGACTAACAGAACTCATACTAAACAGCTGGGACTCGTTTAATAACAAGTCGTAAAGAAATATGAAGTCGGTTTTGGGCAGTTTGAGATGAAACTTTTGTGATATGGACAAACGAAAGTGTTGCTGGAAAAGGTGGATTCATATTATGTTTTAGTTCCTTTTAAGGAACTAATAACTCTACAAACGTTTTAATTTTTTTTTAAATGTTTCTTGTGGGCCCGGGTTAGAATAGCTCCACTATAGCCCATGCATGTCGTAAGAAGCGACTAAAATGGGTACCCATTTCCCGGAGGTATAACCGGGTGAGGTAAAGTCAGACTTCTACCTTTGGTTGCCTCATGTCTTTTAAGAATCTTGGTAAAGGCTCGTCAACGGGTAGTGTTCAGATGACCAATTGGCTAGCGCTCTGGCCTTTGTAGCACAGGCTTCAGGTTCGAATCCTGGCTGTGGCATGGATGTTTGTGAGTGGTAAACTGTACTTTAAACTGTAGGTCCCGGTCTAATTAGCAGAAAGTGTGCACAAAATGACCGTACAGCATGACAAACTAAACCAAAACGTCAACGGGTTCCTGGACTAGTTCTATATGTTGCTTTCGACCAAAGTAGGCTAAAAACCAACAATATTTCTTTAAATGACTTCATTCAAATCCGTTGCTCGTTTTGAGCTGTACATCTAAGGATATGAACGAGGTCAACTAATTTTTCAAAATTAACTGTAAAATAAATCATAGCGTGCACTTCATTATTTATATTCACTATACCTCGTACAGAGGTCATGTACTCTGTTTAATCACTTTCTCCTAAATGCATTTTACCAATACCGTAATAATAAATAATTTGTAGATGTAAATCTTTGTTTAATTTCCAAAATTAATAAATTTGTATTGGAATAAAGAGGAAGATCATACATTTAAAATGAATAGCACTTTCACACCTGTTTATTTAAAGATAGTTTTAGTTATTTTTTTTGTATTAATGATAGCATTTATTAATGATTGAATTGCTTATTAAAAGAATTTACTCATTGAAATCAGTGTACTTTTTGACTATATGCCTTTACCTACTACATTTTGTATTTATACACGTCCTTATTTATGCAGTAATAAATAATTTTGTAGTGTTTATGTACATGTGCACATTTTTATCTTATTAATTAAATAAAAAAAGTAAATTTTGAAAAATATAATCAAAAATTGAAACACATCTAGTATTGAAAGAAATTATTGACTAGGGAATAGGTTCCTGCCTTAAATTGAGAGGAAACATAAAGAAACCGTTTAATATTTAATGCAGAGTAAAACATTTTTATTTAAAAGTGTGATATTTATTGTTTATCACTAAGCATTGAATTTATCTCACAATGAAATTCAGTGGTAATAAATTTTGTGAAAATGACCAGATGTTTATTTTTCTTTATCTGTTTTAAACGCTGCTGCTTTCCGTGATAACTTAGTTCACACTCGAGTATTATCTACACTTCAACAATCAATTAAGAACATATTCCCAATAAGATGGTTGTGATTTTACTATTGTCATTGTTGGTTTCGCTGACCACAGGATGTCCTTCCCCAGAAAACATTCACCCTTGCACTTGCGATCGGCCATCTTATGATGGCAACGCTTATGTTACTTGTGCAAATCTGGACAATGACCAAGACCTGGTAAAAGCTGCTAGTTCTCTGGTGAGAAAGAGTGACATATATTCCTTCGTCATCGAGAATTCAGTCTTCACCTACATACCGTCAGATGCCTTCAAAGGTGTAGCTTTCATAGAGCTTGAAATAAAGGATACTTCATTCATGGCCATGACCTGACACAGATGTGGCCTTTGAGGGCCTTGAAGACCATTTGGAAATTCTCCTGATGACCAACTGCACAATCATGAGCGATTGGGATTGGACACTCTTCAGAAATCTGAAGAAGTTGACCACGCTGGATATAGTTGGAGTGAATCTGGAGAGCTTGGAAGATTTGGAAACAATTAATATCACGAGCATCATTAAGATTGCATTCTCTCACAACAGGATCTCATTTATCCATCCATCCGCGTTTTCTAATTTCAAGGAACTGAGATTACTTTCTCTGGATAATAATTTCATTTCAGTCATAAAAAGGTCCATGCTTCCCAATCCAGCATTGGAACTGACAGATCTTGATCTTAGGTAATAACAGGCTTTCCATTGAAATGAATTACTTTTTTTTAATACCAATAGTTCATTAAGTTATAGAACTATTGGTATAAATATGATATTTACAATTACTGACTTATAGTAATTATCAAAAAATTTAACTATATGAATTTTTCTTTCATTTATCTGTGTCAAAATTCGCCATATCGTTATGAAATTTAATTTACAAAGATATGAGACAAATTATTCGACAAGATTGAATACAAATTAATTGAATAATTAGGGGGAAGAATTAGACCTTAAAATTATATATATTGTAAAAAATTTTCGATACCACCATATGTAACTCCTGCGTATCTAAGGCTAAAATTTTTCAAATATATTATACAATTTTTCCATTATTGAAGGCTAAAATGTTTAGCAATTGCTCTGAAATTCAATGTAAGACACTTTAAAAATATAGGTCAAATTTATAGCGGTATTTAAAATACATTTTATATCATGTTTTAAATAGTTCGAAAATAAAAATATACATGGTTATCTTTTCTTTAAACATTGGTTGAATTTTTAGCTTTCTTTTCAAACTTGAGACAAATGTTTTGTTATTATTATAGTTGAAATTAAACTTATCGAAATATCTGTATAATTATAATCCTTTCAAAATAATAATGTTTAAAATATCACACATAGCGATATATAAAATATCACATATATCGTATTACTCTCGTGTGATTTTTTTCTGATATCATTAGAAAAATAATTTTTTTCTGATATCATTTTAAAAGGAAATTTAGTCTTGGAAAATAAGCCTGGTTTTATACCTCTATTTGTTGCCATAAATTTTCTGTTGTAAGTTTAATCAGAGCCATAATGAAATTTACTGCATTATAATCTGGTGTCTTGAATAGTGTTTCAAGATATTTTGGAAATTATAGTTTTATATTTCATAATTACATGTTTTAGATGAAAGAAAAGGAATTCATATTTATTCACATTTTGTAATTTCTTTAAGGTCCCAGTTCCAGACAAACATTGTACCATTTTCGTCTGATGTGGTATTGTATTGTTTGTCTAGTACTATAACAAGTATTGTATCATATTTGTCTATATTTGTCAGATCAAGTATCATATTTATTTACATTGATTCATACATTGATTCATATTTATTTACATTGATTCAAAGTCATCGAATACTTCAAGCATAGCTGTCGATATATTTCTGCATCTGCACTTTTATTCCAGATGAGTCTCTGTAATATTGGATAGAGTGCAAATTATATGTGTTGAATGGGGTTTCTTCAGAATTAGGCTTTTTCTTTTTACCTGTTAAAATATTTGGAGGCTCGATTTTTTTCATTAAAAAACACATTCTGGAATTTCGAATAGTGTTTTTTATTATTATGGTTTTCGAATTTTTACGTTTCTCTGTTTGTTATTTATTCTGATCATGTGCTACTTTTATCAATCTAACTATTATATATATTATTTAGGAATATTCATTGATGAAGTTTTGAGGTTTCAATCTGTTCCAAAAGAAAAAAAAAAAAGAATTTAGAAGGAATTTTTGTGACTGATTTAAGAAAATTTATTTTTACATGTTAAATAAATTGTTATCGTTCTTTACATATTTAATAAATTGTTTTCTTTCTTACATATTTAATATATTATCTTTCTTTACATATTTAATATATTACCTTTCTGACATATTTAATATATTATCTTTCTTTACATATTCAATAAATTGTCAAAATTGTTATCTTTCTCTACATAATTTATTTCTAAATCTTATATGAAGTGTGGAGGAATTCTTTTACATGACTTAAGTTATTATTAGAAATGATCTCAGTTTTTCGCTTTTTGCAATCGATATCTAATATATTTTATGCGTTAGAAGATAGAATGATAGGCAACTTAAAAATATGAAATTTCATATATGTATATACATTATTTTAGGTAAATAAATCTAATGTCTAATTTTATCCTGTTCATGCCATTTCAATACCCTAATCCCCCCCCCCCAAAAAAAAAAAAACCCTTTTCATATCTTTAAAACTGAGCCCCTTTTAAAAAAGTAGTTGAAGAGAGCTAAGAGGTTTAATATGGCTTATCATTTAATCTATCAAAAACCTTATCAGTGATTTGTGTCTATTCATTTTTACCTTAGTCTCAAACATCAATGATTAAAATTTACTTTATTTTTACCTAGAGATCTTTTCTTCAAATTTATTAAATGTGAAAAATATAAAATGGGTGCTTACCTATTTATAACATTACTAAGAAATCCTAAAATTCAGGATACTTTTACTGATTTTATTCAATGCTTTCTTTTGTAATGTGTTCTTTTTATGTAAAACTGAAATAATTTCTTGAATGTTCAGATAGTAATCACCTATTCTTTAATTTTATTAAATACTTTTTAAACCTATTTATCGAAAAACACTTTAGCAAATTAAAAATTTGAAATTACAAAATTATAATTTTTAAAGTTATTAGTTTAATTAGCCATTTTTTAAAGTTGTTAGCCCTTATTTTCAGCTAGTTGAAAAATAATTTTCCATTATTTAACAGGAAACGTATTTTAATTTGGTTAAAAATAAATTTTATCTTTTACTTAAAATAAGCCATCAATTTTTAAGAATTCAATTACCTGAATTTTTACCACATCTATTGTTGTTTTTATAATGCAGTTGTCAATTCAGACAGTTAATATTTATGCCATAAGCAAGGGCTGTACTGCTGTTACTCATTTAGCACTACCCAGGGGGCACGTGTAGCTTGGAAGATACGCTACGGACCCGGTAACACTACCCCCACAACGCTCTACGATCCTGTTAGGACCGGGACCTACGGTTTAAGGTGGATTCCGAACCACTACAAGCATCCATGGCACAGCCGGGATTCGAACCCGATACCTGTGCTAATGAGTGCCAGAGAGCTAGCCATTCGGCCATCAGGCCCTTTTTTTTTTGCATATATTTACTGCATTGTTTTGAAAATAAATAATTTTTTTATTACATTTGTGGATCTTTGGTTCAACTTATGTCAGGACAAAACTGCTGACGAAGAGAAGGCATAGACTTTCAAAAGGACTTTCCGGAACAACAGCTTCACATTTGCATCATATGGGTTTGGTTTGTCGCTCTACGGACATCTTGTGAACACGAAGACTAAACAGACCGGGACCTACAGTTTAAAGTGGATTCGATCCATTAGCAAACATCCCTGTCATCGTCCAGGATTAGAACCTGAAGCCTGTGATATCGAAGGCCGGAGGTCCAGCCACTTGGACTCCAGGCCATTACATCGTACGGTGAAAATCCCTTTAAAATCAGAAAGTGAGGGGAACTCTATGCAATCTGATTGTCAATGCAAGATAATTAAATATGCGATGATATCGATCCAGGATATTTAAATATGTTCAAATCACCATTCCGTCTCCTCATTTAAGCGGAGGTAACTGGTAACAATGCACTGGAGGTATTACTGGTTCCTTAACTACAATGGTTTTACAGCATATTCGAATTTAAACTATAGTTATGCATGTTGTCACTGGAGCCGAAATCTGACATTCAATCAATTTATGCGATTTTTCTTCCATCTTAGCTAATTTTCTTTTTGCTTCTTTATCTCAACGCAAAAACTTTAAATAATTTCTCGGATGTTTCTTTACAGTTATAACGAGATTGAAGACCTTCCTTCAGATATCTTCAGCAACATGCCTCAGCTCGAGTATCTTTCGATAGGCTTCAACAAGATTCTTGTCCTGGAGGAGAAAACATTCTCACCAGTTTGGGAAAAATTGCAAGCCTTCTCTGCGTTCGGTAAGAACTAATTTTTTATTGGTTTTAACTTTAATTATTCGACCCTCTCATTTTAAATACAAATAATACATATATAGTCTATAATAATAAATATGTAGCATATAATAATAAAATATATAGATAATAAACACAACTCAATAAATAACGGGTTTTTTTCTTGTGAAAATTTCTTCACGATGAAATCGACAGCTCGAATTTGTTATAGTAAATAATTGATTAATTGTTACTTCTTGTTTAATTAA
This sequence comes from Caerostris extrusa, assembly GCA_021605095.1. Taxonomy (NCBI): domain Eukaryota; kingdom Metazoa; phylum Arthropoda; class Arachnida; order Araneae; family Araneidae; genus Caerostris; species Caerostris extrusa. The sequence goes on from BPLR01013995.1 coordinate 243,224, forward strand.
TATTCGTTTAAATTATGCAACCATTTGATTTTACTCTAAAATATTTTTGTTTTGTAAATATGATAAATATTCATTGCACAAAAACGAAAGATTAAAAGGTTAGCTGAATTACTGCCAAATCTAACAACTTTGGTGAAGCTTTTCAGCAAAAAAAAAATAAATAAATAAAAAAAAATAATAATAATAATAATAAATAAAAATAAAAATAAAATAAAAAGCCATGAAGTTTACTTGAAAGTTCTACATCATAAATGATTAAAACTAGCTCTGAAAAAGATCTGCACAAATATACGTAGATGAGATAACTACATAGAACATCACTGTTTTCTTAGAGCTTTCCTACGGAGAACATCACTCTTTTATATCCGCTATCATGTTTGAAAGTAATTCGTCCATGTCTTGCTGTTTGTTTTGTTAATAATATAAATTCAATACAGATTTTGCAACTTATAAACAGCGGGTTTTTTTCTGGTGAAAAGATTCTTCACGAAGAAATTGATCGGTTCGAATTTGTTACAGTAAATAATTGGTTAATTGTTACTTGTTTAAGTAATATTCGTTTAAATTAATTAATTAGTTTTTATATACGCTATCAAGTTTGAAAGTAATTCGTCCATACTTTGCTATTTGTTTTGTTGATTCCAGAAAAAACTTTTTAAATAATGTAAATTCAATACAGTAAAATTTATGTAATAGACAGCGTTTTTTAAAAGTTTTTTACGAAAAATCGATTAGTTAGAGTTTGTTACAATATACATTTTTTTCACTTAGGAAATGATCTACGATGCGATTGCCGCCTGACTTGGATTTTGGAGAAGATGTATCCTAGGGACTTGCGCGCTGTCTGCTCACAACCCCCCGAAGCCAAAGGGAAGAACCTTCGAGACCTCGCCTCTAAGGACCTCTGGTGTTTCCTTTAACAAGTTTATCTCTCCCTCGAGTTGAAGACCTTTTAAAATTTTACAGTTGTCTTCACACATAACAATTTACTCATAAGTTGAAAAGAAACTATATGAAATAATATGAAAACTGAATTTCAAGAATCAAATTAAGTTTAACCAAAGTCGAAATGTTTATTCTAATGAGATCAAAAAGAAAGTGTATCAATCCACATAAAATTGTTGTAATTGATAAATGAAATACACAATGAAAAATTTTGTTTTCTCTCTTTATATTTTTTGTAATTTTATATAAATTAGGGGTTCTACCCTTTTTGTTAAATTTAATCACTACCCAAATGATTTTTGTTCAATTTAATGTTACAGTGAATGATTTTAATACTAAATCTCTGATGAACAATGCTGGTGAATACTGAAACTTTTTGAAGAAACAACCTAGAGAAATATTTAGATTATTTTTAATTAATGTTTTCGTTTAATAAATTGTTTCAATTAATAAAACATTTGATATACATATTGGCTTTTTGCTTCCATTTTTTATTTGATGTCACTAACATTTTTTTTTTTATTTACATTGAGATAACACTGCAGTTTTTTACTGAATAAAATATTTAGCATTTTTGTCCTCAGAAGTTAACTTATTACAATAATTTCGTTTCTCACACTTTTAATTTTGTTAATAAATATACACATATATTAGTGAAAACAAAAATAACGACCCTATCTCGTCAAGACATCCTTAACTTTGAGGTATTTGTGAAAACAGAAACTTGACTAAGCAGATCTCCATTCCAAATTTCTTGCTCTCTCTTCCAAGGTTTTTTTATTATATTTTTCCCCCAGCCCTTCCCTATTTGAACAAGAGGCAATTATATTGTGCCACCAAGACTTTCTCAATTTTAATTTTTATAATATGTCTCATTCAGTTTTTTTTTATATTAATAACTTCTGAGTAGTAAGATTTTTTTAAATGTAGAATTGAAATTAGTTTTCGAAATATTTATTATTATCTATCACCCATATATCCATTAAAATGTAACATTCAATAATTAACAAATACTATATTTCTTACAGTAAAAAATGAGACATTGATAAATCATGTGTCCTCTGTAAAAAATGCTTGGCCTGTTTTTAAAGATTTGTTTTCATTTGATGTACAATCGAAAAGATTAGATTATTAATTTTAGATTATTTAGTTTTGATTTCTATCAAATACAGCAATTAATTAAAAACAAGTAATATAAAAGAAAAATTTGTAAGTCAATTCCTACTTTTTTTTTTCACTAGGCAGAAAGTCCCTTATAAATAATTTTCATTCATTTTTTTAAGTTTATCTGGCGCCATCTATTGATAAATAAATGCAATTTAAATCTAAAAAAAAGCTAAAATTAATTAATTAAATTTAATTACTGAATGAATATTTGAAAAATTGTATTGACATCAAGTGTCATCCCCTACAAGTTTAAAAATGTATTTGAACTTGAGTGGATGAATAAAAAGTATTTTATGAACGATTGAAAATTTGAACAAGATATATATATAGGGAGAGTGGGAGCTAATAGAAAGAATTGAAAAAAAAAGGAAGCCACTACATTACAACCTAAGTACAGTGATGGGAAAAGGAATTTTAAAAATTTTAAAATCGGAAATTCCTTACCAAACGGAGAAAATAATTGACATTTTGAAATGTATCATTAAATTTCGTATTAATCCGAAATATCCTTATGTAATACTTTTTGTTAACATTTTCGTTATTTATGATGCTTTATCTCCTTTCAGTATGAAATAAATGGATAGTGCTATCTATTTAGCCAATACACGTATTATTTGATTCGCCAACCATAGTTTTAGCACTAATACTTAACGCCAATCTATAGTGATAAACACCAAAGCAGCGATGTAATCTTTAAGCCGACAGCCATTAAATTGTAAAAAGAAGTTTTGCGAACATGAACACATTAATTCAGGAGAAAGGAGATTCGTAAGCAAATATCCAGAACAAAACATCTTTGGTAACATGAGGCATGCAAAAACGTAAAACTATTAATAACAAGTAATATAAAAAACAAACAAAAAATTTAAAGTCAATTCCTACCTTTTTTTTCACTCTATTGCAAAAAGTCCTTTTTATAAATAATTTTCCTTCATTTTCAAAAATTTATCTGGCTCCATCTGTTGATAGATATATGCAACTTAAATGTAAAAAAAAAAACTAAAACGAATTAATTAAATTTAAATACTGAATTAATATTTGAAAAACTGTATTAACATCCAGTGTCAGTCCACTACAAGTTCAAAAAATGTATTTGAACTTGAGTGGAGGAATAAAAGTATGTTATTAACGATTGAAAATTTGAACAAGATATATATAGGGAGAGTGTGAGCTAATAGAAGGAATTGAAAAAGAAGAACAAAAGGGGATATTAAATACATTCTCTGCAGAATCAAGTAAATATAGGGATTTACTACTAGGAATGTAGAAAAAATCAATCTGAACGATTTAACACATGGTAGAATGGTCGGAAAGAATGAGGTGGAGTATAGTATAGGTGTAGTTGTGTAAACTACCAGTGATGTGGCGTGTGATAAGAGCAGCACTACTACTACTACACCACACCACATCACTGTGCCCAGAGCTGAGTTGAACTTATTTATTGTTTTCCAAATTTTGCAAAAATAATTTTAAAAAAGAATACATTACTTTTTTTTTTTGTAATATGTGCGAGATAGATTGACTTGCAGAAAATTAAACTTGTGTTAAATAAAAATAATAACATCTAATTATGAAATCTTGAACGATTCTATAAATCTTTTGTACTACTGAGAAACAAATTGTGCAATTATGCATTAATAAAAAACAGTTATTCGTATTTCAAATGGATTTTTTTTGTATAAAAGACATTTTGCAACCGTGCTTCCTCTTACGGCCTGCAAGAGCGCCCCCTTGTGGCTTTCAGAAGAAATAACCAGTAAGCCTCGAGACTCTCACCCGAGAGAAAGTACAGCGCAACCAGCTTTGCCGCTGAAAAAATTGTACAGCGCAACCAAGCGCTTCTGTTGAGAAAGGTTTAGTTTACAGTCTCTCATATCCGAGAGGAAATATATTTAGTACAATACTGTGTATTAGTAATCTACAATTATATGTCTTTAAATGTGTTAAATATTGTGTGTCTCTAATTGTATGTGTATAGTGTTTGTGCGTGTGTAAATAAAGCTGTGAGTTCCCAAACCTGTGTCTCAAATCTCAACCCAACCACAACTAGTTAAAATCCAGTTGCGCACACTGCATTATTATTATTACTGAGATACAAATTATGTAATTATATATTGATAGAAAGAACTGTTATTCGTATTTTAAATGTATTTTTTTTTGTATAAATGACACTTCACAAAATAAATAAACCTTGTATCAATACAACAATTTTAATACTTGATATATAAAATTAAAAAATATTATTTTAAAAAATAGAAGGAAATCAACACTTAACGTATCAAATCAGATTATAATTACAAAAGCGTAAGTGTCCAGCACTTAAAAATAACATATAAGAAAACATTTAAATATAGCCAAGTGTCAAATAAAGTTTATGAAAACATACAAAATATTCTTTTTGGCGAGTTTTTTAAAAAGCCAACAAAACATTGTATCGAAGTACATGATGATGATATATCTTGAAAAGAATTTATCACATATTACTAAAAATTACTTCGTGGATAAAGAATCAGTATTTTAAATTTATATTGGAATTTATGAGCAAAATAAAAAATAAAATAAAATAAAACGTTAAAAATCTTTTACATTCATTAATATTTTTCTAAAGTGCCTTTTTTTATTTCAAAGTTATTCTGATTATTATGATCTCATTTAGATGAAAAATCTAAAAAGATATTAAATAATTGAAAAAGTTCTTGTGCTACTTTAAAGCTTAAAAGCAAGTACTGATTAATACTACTGTCCTGTTATCATTTGTTATTTTTTTATAAGATGAAACATCAGCATTTCAAAATAAATACATATATAGTAAGGAAGAATAAAATTTATATGCGATGATCAACTTTACAAGTAGAAAGATAATAAAAGAATCACCATTAACCATTATTTATTTGATGCACAATGAACCAGGAGTTGAATCCGTTAATTGCCAATCAAAACTGCATATGCACATTGTATCTGTGCATACAAGCTGAACTGTCTTATTTAAATATGAACAATTTTATTTTTTTTTTTCCTGAATTTGATTAACGCAAGTTTATAAAATTGCAGTTGATGGAGGTTTAAATAATTTTCTTTTAATTCGTATTTTTGAAAGAAAATTTAACTATAACATAAAACAAATGATTTATTGAATGGCAATCAATTATTATATTTAATTAAATGCCAATAAAAAGAATGAATTAGCTTTAAGCACTTTTGGAAAGCATAAAACATAAGAAAAACAAAAATTATTTTATATATGTTAAGCATAATATTTTATTGTTTGTGAAATTAAAGAAAGTATCATAATCATTTCCAATTAATGCATTCATACGAAATATTGTTTCTTAAGAAATATGCTTGTTTCAGATTATAATATATACTACATATAGGATACATTTACAAAGAAAAACTATAGTGTGTAATCACATTAACACAAACGAGTAATCACAGTTTCAATTGAATTTTTCAGAAATATGTATATATTTATTTACTTAATATATAATATACTACTTGATTAACAGAAAAATTGAAGGATTTTGTAAAATAAGCCAAACAAAAATATGAATATATTTTGTTGGGCTTAAATTTGTATATTTTGTATAAAATTTTTTTTAGGTATTCTAAATTTACATATATTGCACAGCGATGCTAATGCACAGTCACATAACACATATTAATCTATTAGGAAGATTTATATGTCATACAAAATCTACGAAGAATCTTAATATTTGGTCCATTCACTCCACAGTTATAAATATATAAGAATTATCACTGGAAAATGGAAACATTTGTTCAGTAGCATTTGTGATAAAATATTAAGGGGATGATTTAATTTGGATCACAAATAAAACGATGAAATTTTATTTAAAAACTAAGAAACAATTTTTTTTTCATAAAAACAATGAATGTTTTGAAATAAAATTATGATTAATAATTGAATAATGTTAGAACACCTAATCATCAAACAATTTGCATCACAATATTAAAATTGTCATAGTCTGATATATTGTCTGATATTAATTGAATAGTCTGGTATCAATCAAATCATTTAGACTAAAAATGCAATTATTAGATTGAAGAGTATTGATTGCATCTCAAAGTTCTTTATAAGAGCTATGGCATTTGTGAATTACATTTATTTTTATCCAAATCTGATGTGAGAAATAGTGTTTAAGAAATATCACAACAATAATGATTATTGACAAAAGCAATGTAATTAAAAGCAGAACTAGTTACGTTATTAAATTTTGCAAATATATTTAGAATAAATAATGCATCTACAATATAAAAATGATTTTAATTTGCTGTTTAATTTACTTTCAAAAATGCAGTATTTTCGCTACGAAAATATTTCATGTATAGTTATATCTGGCAATATCATTGTTTCAGTAAATGTTCAGTTGCTTATCACTCATATGAAAGAAACAATATTACCAAGGATTTGTTCCTTTAGTGTCCATGAAAAAAAAAACTTACTTATTTGTTACGCCGTTACAGTACAAATATGTTTTTTTTTTTTCTTGGGTTAGGAATACAATAGTTTTTGTTATACTGGATTGATAACAAACAATATATACCTGTTGAAGAACAAATGCAAATACATCCACCAATATCTGCTGAACAACAAGTGCAATATATAGTATCAATCATTATCTGCTGAACAGCAAGTGCAATATATATCAATCAATATCTGTTGAACAACAAGTGCATTCATTATTGAAAAGAACTAGTTTCTTTATTGAATCCAAATAGAATCCAGCACTGTTTCAAGTAGGAAATATTTTACAGTTTCATTCCAGAACTCATTTTCATCCAGAATTCATGTTAGTAGAACGAATGAACAAGTTTTCTAGATTTGAATAAACAATACCCATAATGATTTTTTTCTTTGAATTTTAGTCAAAACTAATTCAAAACCTCTTGGGACTACCAGTTATCACCTCCTTTTTGGCATGTATTCATATCTAAGAAACAAAACAATACATTGTCGTCGATTCATTCAATATTTTCCATATGAAGAGTCTGCTTTAAAGAAGAAACACGTCCACCAAACACTTTGAGATAGCTGCATCAAGGGCAAAGATCCGAACCAATGGATTCCATTAATTGGGGTTGGACATATATATATATGAACCATTTAAATCGTGAATGTGAATATGTACATATGGATTTTGATCGATGATGAGGCACAATAGTTCACAGAAAAGATTTATAAATATTCATCTCCTCTTCCCAATAAATAGCCGTTCCTGTGAGGATGATGGAGAGGTTCTTGCATTTGATCTTCGACGCGTCTACGCCGGAAGAAACCAAGCTGAAAAATAAAAATAAAAATTTAGGATTAAGGTAACTGGAAAAAAACAACACAGTGTACAACACTGAAATCAAGCTAAAAAATAAAATAAAAATTTAGAATTAACGTGTCTGCAAAAAGCAGTGTACAATATTGAAACCAAGCTAAAAAATAAAAATAAAAATTTAGAATTAACGTGTTTGAAAAAAACATAGTGTACAACAGGGAAAAATCTTTGTTTGTTTCATACATAGGGATACAAAACAAGAAAAAAATCTTTTTGAATGCTCTTCGTAACACTTATGTATCCCAAAAAATAGTCGGCAGACAATAGAAGATAAATATTGTCAGAAATAATTGAATTGCATATTCGATCATATGGAACAAAAACCGGTAAAATTTCATCATGAAGCCTGATTATCGAAACAAAATGCTTATGTTCAATGGCATAAGTTTCTCATTTTTGTAAGCAGAGACTGCAACACACACCACCAGCAAGTGCAGACCTGAAACACACTGTTTATTTTCCTTATTCAATTCGTAAATAATTCAGGGATTCACATGGACTTTAATATGTTGTTAATTTCCTGTATCTCTCACAACGTCTTTAATAAAGTTATATTTTCTGTTATGAAATCTCATTTTCAGGTTGTATTTATTTCATTTAAGACTTTTAAGGGAATTATTCTTTTTTATGGTGCAACAGAAATTTTAATTTAAACATGCAGTCTACTCTTAAAAACAAATTAAATGCATAAGCCTAAGCAGGACTCCTCTGAAACATATCATGCGTGCGAGGAACTTTTCCTAAATATTCAATATATTTATTTAAAAATAATAATAGTTTTTAATAAATCTGTTGTGTAAAATTAAAAGATTAAATTTTATTGTTAAATACCTAATTACATATTTAGTTTTTCTATTCCTTTCTTTTTTTTCAATTTAGGTAGAATTTTTTCGAAATGTATTTTCCATATTCAATTTTTAAGTAATCAGTGATTCACAAGAACTTTAGGTTGTTAAATTTCTCACAACGTCTTTTATAAAGTTATGTTTTCTGTTATGAAATCTTATTTTCAGTCTGAAATTATTCCATTCAAGACTTTTAAGGGAATTATTAATTTTTATGATACAATAAAAATTCTAATTCAAATATGCAGTCTGCTCTTAAAAACTAATTAAGAACATGATTCATAAAACACATCATGTGCACGAGGAATATAAATTCAGGATTCATCTGAAACACATCATGTGTATGAGGAACTTTTCCTAAATTGTTCAATATATTTATTAAAAAAATATTTTTGCGTAAATCTGTAGCTTAAAATTAAAAAGAAATTCGAAAGAATTTAAAATTAAAAATTTCCTCGTTAAATATTTGACTCCATATTTCTTTTTTCTATTCCTTTCTTTTTTTTTCAATTTGGATAGCATTTTTTTCGAAATGTATTTTCCATATTCAATGCATAAGTAATCAGTGACTCACATGAACTAAAAATAAAAATCAATATATGAATTTCGGTTGTAAGGTTTGTTCATCTGCATCATCATACCAGATTTTGATGAGTACTGTATAAAAACCTAATATTTGCAACCAGAATGACTAAGGTAAAATAAAAATATTTAACTATTGCTACCATAAGCTCAAAAAATAAAATTTATTTATTACGATAAGTAAATATTTATCACCACGAATAAGGAAATATCTAATATTTCAAGAAATAGAAACATTTTCATAAATGTTGTTCATAAGTTATTCTTTTTTTTTTATTGTAACAGCGAAATATGTTAGCAGAATGTAGTCAATTAATTGTTAAATAAATAAGTTTAGAAAATAATAAGTATAAAATAAAGACAATAACGATAAAAAAATAACCAGTAAATCTCATTAGTTTGAAGAATTTTCGAGTCTTCATTTATGAAGAATGTATTACCTTCAAGATATTTCAATAATATCTTCTCCTTTATGTAGTAAACAAAACATTTATTTGAATTCAAACTTATGCCGATATATAATAATAGCCTGAACATAAGTATGATTGAACTATGATTGAACAGCATTGGTTAAATATAGATGAACATTAATAATATTGGGAGCTGAACAATATGACATTGGTTAAGTATAGATGATAGGATGAACACAATATGATTGCTATGCTTGCCTTGATTAAGTATGGTTGAACTTAATAATTGGCTGAACATAACTATGATTGAACAATATGATTGCGTTGGTTAAGTGGGGTTGAACTATTAACTATACTTTCAATTATTATATTAATTTTCAAGAAATTTTAGTATGTCCACCGAACACCATTTTATAGCAAGACCATCTATTGTGTGAAAAGTTGGCATGCTACCAAGTCAAACGGATTCAAACAAAACAGGTAGTAGAGGATTTCGTTTGGGTTGTCCCTCTACTATTATTTTGTGCACACTTTAGGTTAATCACACCGGGACTTACAGTTCAACACGGGTTTCGAACCACTAACCAACGGTGGTATCGAAGAAGGATAATTTTTCATGGGTTTTAATTACAATAAAAAATAATTTTTGTTTTTAATAATTATAATTAAATTTTAAATTATATAATATTAAATGCAAAAATTTGGGGAAAAATATTTCACACTAACTATTGAGCTTTTTCTTTACAAATTGCTTTGCTCCGCGTATATATGACTAGCACCCCTAAGAGGTAATCGATTCGTCAGTTTCTGCTTTTAAGCGTTTGTTTATCTTTCCACACAATCGATAGTTGAACTATATGTGATTAACAAGAGGAAATATGGAAAAATTGAAAAGATAGGTTAAAAAAAGTTAAAATGCAGTTTCAGAATTAAAGAGTTTATTATTTTATATCCTTAAACAGAGTTCTAACGTATTAAGAAAATTAATTTCTCTTTCGATAGTACTTCATTTTTTTTTGTGTTTCAAATTTTAAACACATGTGAAAATCAAGTAGAACTCACCTGCCACAGCACTAAGGCGAGTAGTCCTAAGATCAAGAGACCTACAGACACAGAAAGTATGAGAATCCACCAGGGAACCATGTGCAACTGGGGAGCTGCGCTCTCTGGATTTACTTTAGTAGTCACCTGGAAGAAATGGGGAACATTTATTAGCAAATAGAAACAAAAATTCAAACAATCGGCATACAAGCAATTTAGAAATCATATTTTTAACAAATATTATTGTTTAATATAGTTAAATAGGCTCGCAGCGACCTGGTGAATAGTGTTTTGGTCTTCTTAACCGTGATGCGATGTGGTCTGGTAACTACACCACATCATGGTATTATTACCACAGGTGGTATTATTACTGTACCAAGTTTATACCAAGTATTAAGTTTTGGTAAGCAAAATTTAAAAACAAATAGGCAAATCAAAACGGAATATTCCATGTCTATGCTGGAGATGAGAAAGATAAATCTATAGGTCAGGTTATCCCTCTATTGTGACATTACTGTTGACTGCGTCGGAATCGTGGATGAAGAATGTAGAGTGCTAAATGTACTTGGGAGTGTTCGTTCAAAATTATGGTGGTAAAATGTTAATATATTTTAATATGGGCTCCTAACTGATCCTGGATATTCTTATTCGCATATCTGCTGTTATAATAGTGGCAAATGGCGTCGGGTCAAAGTGACCAAGATACAAGAACAACAACAATATAATTAAACAAAAAAATGTATATTCTTAAAGTATCTTTAAGTTACGAAAAGACGTAGTCATCCACAGATATCAGCCAAAGGCCCGTTAAGGATTCGATGTCGTCAGATTGACGTTGACATCTGTGTGGCGGGGTTATTTTAAATCAAATAACAAACTAAAGTAGTATTACTTTACTAACTTGCAATTCATAAAAAATTACTAAAATCTGCAGTAGCCAATAGACTAATCTAGGCTAACCACATTTTTATCAAACCAGATTCGGAAGCCCTCAGAGGCTTGATAATAAAGAGGAAAACAATAAATGATTCAAAACGTTTATTTAATATCAAATGCTGATTTATTTATATTCAAAATAGTTAGCCTCAAAACGTAATAAATACAAAATGCATACATTAACACCAGTTGTCATATTTGCTGACATCCGACTTTAAAATGCAATAAACATCTTACATATTAAATAAATTGAATACAAATAGAACGAAGCAATAAAAACCAAATTGTTATGATAAAATATTTACTGTAGTAAAGGATCCCCTCTAAAATCTCGAATCCCATTAGCACTTACAAACACTTTCCAGATGACTGATTCATCGAACTCACCTTACGACGTCATTTAAACATAATAAGTTTTGATTTAGCTCGCTTTCAGCAGATGTAAGTTTCCATTTGGTTCGTTTTCAAATTAAGATCTCACTGATCAGAAATCCACGACATCAAGGACCAGGCAATTCCTTTTCTCATGTAAAATTATTCAATATAGTTAAATAAATAATGTATTTTTAAGCATTACTGCAGGTTATTTTTTGTTTAATTTTTTTATTAATTTTTGTTTTTAATTTTGTAGTAACTATAAATGAGATGTAAAGATTGTTTTAATTTTAATTTCAAATATTGAAATATTTGAAATTAAAAACACATTGCTTATGTATTTTATATTTCAAAAATTTAAAAATCACCATGAGTAATAAACATAAATTTCTTCAAATTTTTAAATTCAATAAAACATAGATTAAGAACTTTGGTAATCTTTTATAAACGAATTTTTACTTACAAACAAAGCCTTATAGCCCAAATAAGAAGGATCTACGTCATGAGGAAGTGACGTCACTCGACTCACGAGCTTCGAAGAAATATGCACGTCATCCAATCCCAGCTACAAAGAAAAATTGTCATATTACGTAATGTTATCACAGACATAACTTTTTATTATGTTTCAGATTAAAAGCTACCATCCTTTTGATTTATTGAGATAAAAATTGTTCTTATTGGTTGTCAAATATCATTCTTATTGATTTATTTCATATTGGTTTATTGAGAACGTTGTAACTTAACTTGTAACTACTATATTGTAACTTGTTGTAAAAATTGAAATAAATATGACGAAATTGAAAGAATTTATAACATTTTACTAAACTACAATGCATTGAAAATTATTTTAAGCTTTTTGCTATGTTATAATTATCTCGAAAAATTATTACTATTACAACAATATGAAATCTCCAAAGGCATAACAATGTTTTCATAATGTAGGCTAAACTACGAAAAAAGCATTTTACCTATTACGATACTATGCAAAGCTGAAAATCTATTTTAGCGAATTGATTTATACTCACTAGAATAAAAATCCTTGTAGGCTTAAATGATAAAAATGAAATATTATAAATATGAATTAATTAACTACACAGGCATAAAAAGGATGAGAAAGTAAAATATTTTAATATTATAGAGTTATCTGAATTGCTTATATTAAATAATTTATATATTGAAAATTTTTTTTTCAAGATTAAAACCTATAGTTATAAAATATATTAGCAAATTTTTAAAAATTTTTTAATATTGATTTATAGATTACTATTTGTCTATTTTGTAGTATATGAATAACTTGTGAAATGATGGATTTGCTTATTTGGAACTTCTATTGAACATTACTTATTTGACATAGCATTAATAGAAATAATAAAAAATGCTAAATATTTAAAAGTAAAACTAATATTTTCAACGAATCTATTAATTAAAAAGAAATTTAGCTTGACATGAATTAAAAATTATTTTTTTATTAAGCAAATTATGTAATATTATTAATATTTTGAAATTTTCTAATGAAAAAAAGTAATTAATAATAAGTAAAAAAAGTAATTAGTAATTCTAGGTAATTAAATAATATGATATTAAATATTAATTAATTACCTTATTATCTTTCATTAGTTAGTTTGTGTTTACGGAAAAGAAAAGAATTGATTTAAAGCACATATTTTATGTGCATTAAAAATTAATTAAAAACATTCACAATCATATGGAAAAAAATTTATTTTTTGTATAAGATTTTCCTACTAAATGGCCTGTAATTTAAATTCATTGAATTTATTTCACAATGGTAATTTGTAGAATATTGAGAATAGTAAGATAATTAAAGAACTTCTTCATTGGAGCATCGTCACCCTTATGGACCAAGGCCGTCTGCCTATTAGCAGATATTGAGACAAGAGATGTTTTTCTTTTTACAGGGTAGGGGTTGCCAGTCATACGCCCAAAAGCTCTACAGTCATGTTAGACCGGGACCTACGATTTAAAGTGAATTCCGAACAACAGAAAACATCCATAGCACCGAGCACTAGATCGCAAGTCACTCGGCCATCAAGCCCCTCTATTTAATTCTACATAACAAAAATGCTATATGACAAAGCAAAATGTATGAGTTGCCTTTTCTATACAAACTGCAGTAAACTAATTTCATATGCAACGATCAAAACATTCAATCTCACCATATTTTTAACATGGCTTGCCAGGAACACAATCTTTCTTCTCCAAAAACTTATATCTTAACTTTATTGCAGTAGATTTCTTAGTTTTTTTTTTTTTTTTTATTTGTATATAAATTTTCTGACTGCTGTTTGTAATTATCTTATTGCATGATTTTTGTATTCCTTTTTTCGATTTATTTTTATTTTAAAACTTTTTTTTTTTTTTTGTAGTTTTATAAAGACAATTTAAGCATAAAAATATTTTGTTGTACTGCTAATATGTCATGACAGTCAGATTGAATTAAAACTACAATTAGATCACTATACTAGGATCTACCGTGTCACTATAGCAAAGAAGTGTTTTTCCTTTAACTCTCTTTAATTCTTCTTCTTCATTGGTGCAGCCCTATGGTGGGCCAATGACTACTGTCAGATTTCGAGACAGGAGATGTTTTCTTCTTATAAGATAAGGGTTGTCAGTGGATTCCGAACTATTACAAACATTCATGGTATCCTCAGTCACTGGAATTCTGTGGCACCGAACACCAGAGTGCTAGTCACTTTGCCATCAGGTCCTTATTAAAGAACTAAGGACATTTTAATGTTAGACAAATAGATACAATACTTTCAGATCTTTGCCATTCGATATATTTAGATATTGTTGTGGTTTCTTACCCCACTTGGTAGACATCTAGACTAAGTGCACGAACGCTTAAGGACTCATGGTTGAAGGGAAAGGGGAAGCTTCTGTTATGATAGAACACCCGTTGGTAGATGTCTGACTTCTGCTCCGTAACGCTCTTACAGTCATATGAGACCGGAACCTACAGATAAAAGTGGATAACGAACCACTATAAACTACCATACAGACATTCATGGCACTCCGGACACCTAGCACCAGAGAGCTAGACACTCGGCCATTCAAGCTCCATTTAGATATTAAAAATCGAAGTGAAAGAATGCCATGACAACAGATAAATAATTTTATAAGTTATTTAAATAATAAGCAAATATAACAGTTTGTTGTGATAAAACTAACAATTAAAGTTTTACATCAATCAGTAACACTTGGATTCCAAAACTATGACGCATGATATCAGGATAGCCTACATAGTTGGGACGTTTTCAAAACCATTACGCAGTCTGATCTAATTAAATTGGGAGTGCGAGACGACAACAGAGCTGCGTTAAACATTGCGTGAGCAATAAAAATACTGAGATGAGTGACGCAGATAAAACCTTTCAGTTGCTATCTCTGTTTGGTCAGTTGAGCCAACAGAGTGAGCAAGATCACGATTTCGATTCTGTTCCTCGACTCATGTTTTTTTATGCAAGTCGTAATTTGTTTCGAAGTTACAGACTCCCTAAAATGAAGATTGGAAAATCCCTAAAATTCCATTGGTTTGCTATGTTTGAGAAATATTATCTAGAATAAACACAATGTTTTCATCTTTAGTTTATTCTACGTGCTGTAAATATTTAATAAATGGAACTAGTTGTGATTGAATCATTGTAAGTTAAATAATCCTATGATTTTGAAAGTAGAATCGTGTGATCAGTTATTTGAAATAAAGTGATATTTTTGTTATTAGTGATCGGTGTTATGCATAAAATATCAATAATTGAATTAACCTTATATGTTTTTATAAGTAAAAATAATAAGTGTAACATTCAGAAGTTCATTTATTTTTGGATTTATTATTATTTTTATTTGGGGAGCAATAAAAAATCATAAAAAATACTTATTATTTTTTTTTAATTAAACCGAAAATATATGATTTAAATATGAAATACTTCGCACTTGGTGCTATCTGCTGGTTGATGATGCTTGGCACACGATTATAGCCCACTGATGATCTTGGCAATTACCGCCAACTGTTATCAAAATATCACCGAACTCATGTTTTCGGTTTTTAAATATTATATCTCCACGAATGGTGAAATATTGAGTTTATATTATTATGTGATCCTATTTTCATAAAAATTTTTGTCGATCAGTTGAGCTAACAAAGTGAAAAAGATCACGATTTTTGTTCCATTCCATTTGATTTGATTCATAATTTGTTTTGAAACTACAGACTTCCTAAAATGAGATTGAAAAACCCCTGAAATTCTATTTGTGAACTGTTCGTGACGTTCCAGAAATGTTTCTGTACAAATGTGCTTGAGATATATTATCGAGAATAAACACAATGGTTTCATCTTTAGTTTATTCTGTAACGTGCTGTAAATATTTAAAATAAAACTAGTTGTGGCGACTGATCACATGATTATTAAAACACAATCATGTGATCAGTTATTTGAAATAAAATGAGTTTTTTAATTATTAGTGATTGGTTTTGTGCATAAAATATCAATAATTAAATTAACGTTATATGTCTTTATAAAAAAAAAGAATAAGTATAACATTTAGAAGTTTATTTTTTTAAAAATTAGTAGTACTTTTAGTTGGTGTCAAATAAAAAAATATAAAAGTACTTATATTTTTTAATTAAACAGAAATGATGTTATTTAAATATTAAATACTTTCTCACCTCGTGCCATCTGGCAGCCTGATGATGCTAAGCGCTGATTACGCCCACTGATATTAAAATATCGCCAAACACATGTCCAGCTTTTAAAGTATTATAATACGATTTCCTATCTCCGCAAATGTGGAGTTTAATGCTATTATGCGACTATATTATCACAAATTTTTGTTTGTGTTTGTTGACAGCTTTTAGCTGATATCTTTAATTAATGAAGTCAACCAAATTTAAAAATATAATTTCGTTGAAGACTGCCGACACCTAGCCCTTTATACTAGTTAATTTTTAAATATCTTAGAGTTAGATTATATTTTTATTACACTTAAAAGATTACAGCCTCTTTGGATTCAGTCAAATTAATTTATTTCTGAAAGTTAAAATTCCGTACTGTTCAACCGCGGGCTATGAGTCACAGAAATATCAGGAATGTAATCTAACATATCATATTTTTTTTTTAAACATCAAGATTTTAAATACTTATTATATTATTATTTAAAAATTTATTTAAATTAAATAATTAAATTAAAATTTAGTTGAATACAACATGGAAAATTAAAATTGTTGACGTTTATTTAATTTGATTTTGATAAAAATTTTATGTAATTATAGTAATAAAATAAAATTAAAATAATAATATAAATTAAGCGTTGTTGATTGAATATTTTTATAATTTTATCAAGGTTAAAGTGAAATATAATCAGCATTCTTTTTTAAATTACAATATATTGTTTATGCAGTATATGGAAAGAATAGCAACAATTCAGAAAAATGCCATTAAATCGGCTGAATTATTTTTCAGGTATTTAAACATGAACCAGAAAAGCTATTAATAGATTATAAGATTTATTTTATATAAACTTATTTAAAATTAGTCTTGTTAATAAGATTTCTTAAATATAAACTTATCTTACCTCATCCAATGTGTTTTTCCATAACCGTGACCTGATAGTAAATATTACTTGTTCATCTTTTGTGAGGTTGAACACTGAACACCTTATTTTGGTGCAAAGAGTGGGCCCACAAGACTGTAAAGAAATCCATTACAATATATTTATTTAACATTTGAAAAAAATTAATTCAATTATCAATTTCTTGGGATTGCAAATAAATTTTTTTAAATATACATAAATTAAACATAACATAATTGAAAAATTATAACTCAATTTAAATCAAAAAAATAATAAAAATAACAAAGTTAGACTGAAAATCGCTCTGCTGTGAATTTTAAAACAAATTTTTTGGCCAGGATATGAGTTTTTCTGACAGGATATGGAAAAATATCTAACAGATTATCTAACTGAAAATTGATGTCATTTTTGTTGTCATTTAAAGAAAAAGAAATTGATAGAAAAGCAGGAAGTGGATCAATATTTCACTCTTCCTCAATAGAAAAGAAATCAATTAAATGCTAGAAAAAAATACAAATTTTTAAATTTCACAATAGGGGGAAAAGGAAAGGCTCAAGTTTAAGCTGAATTTAAATGCAAAATGGCACACTTAATATTTTAATGAATAATAATGAACAATTTAATATGGTAATGAATACCAAAATGCCTTGTGTGTGAGTGTGTGATTCATCCTCAGCATCCTGAAGAATCGGATGGCCATAGTAGTCTACTCATGGATGAAAGTAAAGGGACAGTTCTTGTCGTGATGGAGTACCCGTATGTAGGAGTAATATTTGTTGTGATGGAGTATGCTTAGGTAAGGGCAACATTTGTTGGAGTACCTGTAAGTAGAAATCTGACTTCGCTCCTAGTCGCTGAAGAACGGTCTACAGTCATATTAGACTGGAATCTACAGTTTAAAGTGGTTTCCGAACTATTACAAACATCTATGACACAGACGGGACTCGAAAGTGAAACTTGGGGTACCGAGTGCCAGAGCGCTAGTCAGTCGATAATCGAAGCCGAGTCAAATTGCCTTATAAGGCACTTTGAAGGTTAATTCGGGAACATATTTTGTGCTAATGTTTCCCGACTTTTTCAATCTGTGAAATGAATTTTTTTAAAGTGAGTAACTTTTCTTGTATGTATGCAGTACGTTACATAAACTCTTGATAAATTTAATAACTGAAGCAAAGCAGCCATAGAAGCTGCCTCGTTAAATCATCACACTGATAACCCAATAATAATTCAAATCAAGAAATATAAAAAATATTTTAGAACTAAAGCCAGGCAAGTTGTATTCCAGGGGATACTATCACAGGTGGGAATTAAAGATAACGAAGCAGCAGATTCACTTGCAAAGAAAGGAAACCATGTGAATATAGGAAAGAAATAAGTTCCACCAGAATGTTTCAAGAAATATATTCATAGAGAAATTTTTAAGAAACTGTAAGATAATCTCATTTAATTAAGTCAAAAAGCGGATTTAATTAAATCAAAAAGCGGAACAATATTCAAGACATCTGGAAAATCTTTAACACTAGACCACGTAAAGAGGCGGTTACCAACTTTCGATTAAGAAAAGGACACGATTGTCTTACTGAACACCTAAATGGGATAGGTGTCCCCCTGGAATACTTGCCCAATATTTAGAGCTGGAACAATAAATTCAGAACTTTTTTTGAAATATCCAGGACTGAACCTGGAGTCTTGCAATTGTATTGGGGAGGCATTTATGAACTAAAATAAAGTACCTATCCCCTTTATTTACTCTCTCCTCTTTAACTTTTTGTAATGTGTCAGACAGACATATTTTCGATTGCTGTCTTACTATATGTTTGCTTCGTTCTGTTTGTTCCTTCTTTGTGTGTGATCCTTATTGTAATGGATTGATTTCCAATAAAGCCATTACAACAAAATAAAAATCATTAAAGAAGAGGGAGTTCCAGTTATTTAAAGAACATTTGCAATGTGAACTAAAATAAGTACCATTTCGTCCTGGAATGCAGAGTTCTTGTCTGTTAAATTTCGAGGCAGAGATCGTTTTTCTCTGAAGAAGGGCATCTCTTCGTCCGTGGAATCCTCCTCGTCCTTCAGCTGCAGCTTCTCTTGCAGGTCTGCGATATTGATCGTGTAGCCGCTACTTCGAGGCTTCTTCAGCTCTTTCTGGAAAGAATGCATATGTCAGTATCAAATCCTACATTATCCAGCAAAAATGTTTCTATGAAATATATCACTGTGCCCAAAAAGTAAGACAAATATATTTTTTCAAAAACTCTTTGTTTATTCTTCCAAATTTATTTCATCGTCTTCAAAGTAGACGACAAAGCAGTTCTCAGACACAATGTACTTATGTCAACTTTTTTACCAATCCTCAGTGCATGCTAAAAAGTCATCGGCAGGGATGGCCTTCAAAATGCGCGGCGATTCACGTTGAATCTCTTCAATCGATTCAAAACAATCTTTTGAGTTTAGGGAATAGCCAGAAGTCGCACGATGTGAATACGGTGGCTGAGGAACGATATGGGTTTCATTTTTGGCGAAAAGGTCCCGAAGAATCAATGCAGTGTGAGCTGGTGCATTCAGTGTTTTCGCTACCAATCGAGACTTGACGCGTTTGAGGCCCGAAATGGAATTGACCGATTCTTTGAAATTCCAACATCAGCAGCAAGATCTCTAATTGTAAATCGACAGTTTGCAAGAACCAAATCTTTAATTTTTGGACGTGAACTTCGTCGGTTAAGGATTCTCAACCGACGAAGGGAGGGGAAGCCTAAGTCGTTGAGGTTGATGGTCGGCCAGAGCGCTCTACGCCTTCAACGCGTTCTCTGCATTCTTTGAACTGTTTATACCACTTCTAAATATTTCTTTCCGATATGGGAATGCTCACCGAATGCCTTCTGCAACATTCTATACGTTTACGCAAAGAAAATTGAATGCAAGTTCTTTGCTCAGTTAATTCAGACATTTCAAAAATCGCCGGAATCAGTTTTAGCATCTCCCAATGCCAAGCGTAACTCAAACACTAATGAATATTTTGACGTCAAATTTCACACAGATGTCAAGGACAATGCCAGCAACCTAAAAAGAAAAAAAAAAATTGAAATCCATAAGGCCCGGAATTTTAAATTGAAAATTGATTTTACTTTTGGACACAGTAGTATTTCAGTAATGTAGAAAATCCGTAATCGGTTGAAATCCGCAAATCCGTTGAAAAAATGTCATTTAAATCAGATTTCCAAGAAAGTTGTATTCATTTTCCGATTGAAATAAAACTGAAAATTAGGCAAATTAATAATTATCTATGTGAAACCTGAATCGCAATTGTATAGTTAACGTTTTGATATCTGGATGGACTTAAAAACTACACAAATAATGGTACACACATTATTTACGAATTACTGGTAAATAAGAATCCGCTAATAACGACTCACATTTTTATATCCAAACAAATAGTCAACACCATGTACTACTTCTTACAGACGGAGGAGTCTGAGAGGTTGCAATGGAAATTTTTTTAATATTGAAATTCACATAGACTTTGATACTGCTTACAGCCTAACCATGGAAGTTACTGCTATCTTTTCGAAAACCTTCTTTGGCGCATTAGATCTGTTTGGCGATACATATTTATTTAATATATATATATATTTATTTAATCTTCAACGACGACATCTTTCTATCAACTTTTGGTGCTTTTTCCATACAATTCATTTGGTTTTGGTTTTGGAAAAGTAATTAGCTTCATTTCAATTTCTTCTTTTGCAGCCGGATGGAGTCTTTCGAAATGATTATGCAAGCTTCTGAAAATATAGAGCAACGTGGAGGAATTTCTCTAGGGAACTCTTTTGTCACTCTTGCAGTGTGAGGTTTGGCAAAGTCATGCTGCGTGATCACGCTTTTTCTGTTTACCAACAAAGAACGTTTTTCCTGCGAAAATGCTTTTAAACATCGCAGCTGCTGATATTAAACGTAAGTGGTTATTATTAGAAAATTTTCAACGACTCCTCATGAACAATTCTTTTGAGTATAGAGTGCTATATAAAAGGATCTTCTTTGCATGCAGATCACTTCGAGGTTGGGATAAGCCTTGAAAGATTGCTAAAGAACTACTAAAGAATTTTGCTTAAAATTATTTAGAAGATCCATTGATTTATATCTTGGTAGTTAGAATTTGAATCAGTGTTTTTTTCATGTGTTATATATTTCATTTAAAAAAAGACATAATCAGCTATACAACATAATCAGTTTCTGCCCCTCAATTTGCATTATTAGATTAGCATTTCCTCTTAGGAAAGGTAGGATCGTGCACTCTTTCTAATGAAGGGTCATTCCAGCAACAGTTCTCATATCTTTCCAAGATAAAAAACTCTTTTTGAATTCAGTTCTTCAGTATAAATATATAACATTTTGTTATTAGAACATGATACCCCACTGAATTATATAGAAAAAATGAAATGCGATATGCATGTGTACTTATTAAACGCAGCTGGACAAAAACTGTAATAATAAGGTAAACTATAATGATTGGATATTTGTTTTCATTTTTGTGATGGAATTTTCTAATTTTCTTATTGCTTATTCTACAAAGAAACAAATCAACAAATTATAATATACAAAATATATAACAAAAATATAATTTGATATTCATTTACAATAATAGGAGTTAGGTAATTTATAATTGAATTAATTCTAGCTTTTTATAATTACTAAAATAAATGAAATACTCGTGGAAGATTCTTTTGAAAGTTTTCAGAAGGATTCGTATGCTATTAGAATTTATGTTTTTCTACAACGGAAAAAAAAAAAAAAAAGTTTAGCTTAGTTTGCTTATTAATGTTGAGAGGATTAAAATAAATAACATAAAAAAAATATATATACTCCTTCATTAAAACTTATCAGTTACTCTGAGTTGGTGGGCTATCACTATAAATAGGGAAAATTCAAGTGATTAGTAACCTAAGAATTATTGAAGTGAAAAAAAAAAAAACAAAGCATATTTTTAAATTTGTATGTACCAAATATAAAATTCTTTTATTTTTGACTCTCGAATTCAAATTCGAACACCTACTTTGAGGTTCTTCGGGTTGACTCCATCTACTTCCTCGCACTTTCCCTTCCCTTGAACTTCTGGCTGATCCATGAGGTAGAGCAGGGGACGTTCCTGAAGGGTGTAGGTCGGCCACAGGATGTCCACCTCCGCTTCCCTCACCATACTAGGACCCCTATTTCCTACCTGCACAACATTAGAAGTTTAACTCTTCATTAGTAACACAGATGGCGCCACACTATTTTTATTTGTGATATAATGATATAAAAGAAAATGAAACCGAAAATATAATATATTTTCAGCAGCATAGTAGGATTCAAGATTAAGAAACTAATAAAATTTTGAATTTTCTATTTTTACATGTATGATACATTATAATGATATAAATAATTTATAGATTAAACTTTAGAATGCCTCATACTACAGTATTCGTACGTTAAAATATTTAATATTACTTTACATAATTCACTATGATAATGAAACATTAATTACGGCTAGCAAGTTAAACTTTTATGCTATTGCATTTACTTTTTGAAACGATTTCATTTACTTTCTTTTGCTTTTGAATATAAATAAAAATATTCAAGTTTATCTTTAGAATAGAAGACTTAACTTTACTATCAATTTCAATAAATTTTTAAAATTAATGAAATTTGATATTTTCTAAATACTAATGCTATCAATCACTCAATTATTTAAAAAATAAAAAAATAAAAAAGTAAAAAAATAAAAAAAAATAAAATTCGTAATATTCGAATTATCTAAATTTGAAAATTTAAATGTCTGAAGTGGATAAAGTTTTCAGTACAATAATTGGATATATGATTTCATTTTTTTGTGTGATGGGAATGCTTTATTGTTCATGCTGTGTAAAAGAAGTGCAGCGTTTTTCCCCCTGAGAGAGTTCTGCGTTTCTTCTCCCAGGAGAGAGGAATGTACATTCTTTGACTATTACATAATAAAAACCCATCACTCAAATTTGACGGCAGATAAGCAGTGTTGTAGTTGGTTATATTACATGCAATTAGTGTTTTGTACTAATGAGAACAACCTGTCACTCAAATCTGACAGCAGTTATTCAGTGTCATGTATAATGAGAGTCATGAAATTAATGATTGCCTGTGCGACCTTCACAGGTCGAACATATGGAAAATGAACTACACCCTGAACTATTCCATCGTAATTAGTAATAGACCATGAGCTGAGAAAATGTCTACTCGAATGAGAAGTGAGGGAAGCGGCCCCCCTCTCTTGGCGTATTTTCTTAAAGGGAGGTTTTGGAGAAGAAAGGAGAGAGAGAGAGAGTTTTGTGACGAGTCGACAAAGAGTTGTTTTTCTCTTTTTCTCTGAAATGGCAGAACAGGCCTGTTTCCAAAGTGAGCCCCTTGTGTGCATCACGCCTTGGGATAATTAAGGCCTGCCTCAGGACACATGTTTTGAGATTCAACGTAGACTCGAGAACTCTGAAAATCTTCGGCATTAGAGTGAACTGTACTTGTGATTTAATCGTGCACTTGTGATCAAATTTATATTTTTAATTTTCCAATTCTTTGTATAACCTAGAGGTCTTTAATTGTATATACACTGAAGTGACAAAAGTCATGGGATAGCAATATGCAAATTTTCAGATGGCAGTAGCATCGCGTAGAACAGGTATAAATGAGCAGTGCTTTCGCAGAGCTTTCATTTCTGTTCAAGTTATTCATGTGAAGAGGTTTTGACGTGATGATGACCGCACGACGAAAATTAACATACTATGAACGCGGAATGTTAGTTGGAGCTAGACGCATGGGTCATGCCATTTCGGAAATCGTTAGGGAATTCAACATTCCCAGATCCACTGTGTCAAGAGTGTGCCGAGTATGACCGTGGCCTGGTCCGATGAGTCACGATTTCAGTTGGTAAGAGCTGATGGTAGGGTTCGAGTGTGGCGCAGACCCCACGAAGCCATGGACCCAAACTGTCAGCAAGGCACTGTTCAAGCTGGTGGTGGCTCCGTAATGGTGTGGGCTGTTTTTTCATAGCATGGACTTGGTCCTCTGGTGCGACTGGACCGAACATTGACTGGAAATGCTTATGTTCAGCTACTTGGAGATCACTTGCAGCCATTCATGGACTTCATATACCCAAACAACGATGGAATTTTTATGGATGACAATGCGCCATGTCACCGGGCCACAACTGTTCGCGATTGGTTTGAAGAACATTCTGGACAATTCCAACGAATGATCTGGCCACCTAGATCGCCCTACATGAATCCCATCGAGCATTTATGGGACATCATCGAGAGGTCTGTTCGTGCCCAAAATCCTGCATCATCAACGCTTTCACAATTATGGAAGTCTATCGAGACAGCATGGCTCAATATTCCTGCAGAAGACTTCCAACGACTTTTTGAGTCCATGCCACGTCGAGTTGCTGCACTTCGCCGGGCGAAAGGAGGGCCGACACGATATTAAGAGGTATCCCATGACTTTTGTCACTTCAGTGTATATATATAGTGCTCATAAATAAAAGTTAAAGTGTTCTCACAATCCTGAAAATGTCCGCCTTCTTGATGACGTTATAGGTCTGGTATAGCGAGACGTTACAGAAAACGTCAACAAAATATAGTGTATTAAATATATAACAAAAAAATATTATTAAATGGCAAAAATTTATTCTAGCATTTTATATTCCTACTGCAACAATCAAAATATGCGTGAAAGATTCCTTAGAAGAATTTCAGGACAATACGTAAAATACTATAATTTAATGATTTTTAAAAAAGAAAAAAAATAGTCAAGTTTTGCGTACCTTTCTTTTTAATAAGTTGAAGAGGTTCAAAAATCATTACGGATCTTTAAATTAAGTTTATTCTCTGTACTATTGCTTAAGGTATTTAAAAATTTCATTTAACATAATTATAATTAGTGGTACATGTTATCTTACAGCATAGACATGGATGACTTCGGGGCCAGCTTCACTCTCTGTGCTTTTATCCACTGGAGGAATGTCTGTTTTGTTGTAAGCTATGATCTGGGGCTCTGAGATGCTGGAATGAAAGGTTAAATAATAAATTTTTTAAGAAAATGGGGTATTTTTTAAATAACTAATGCAAAATTATTTTATTTCCATAATATGGATAAAACTGTTGCCATCTGAAACTGATTATTGCTATAAAAAATATTGCTCCTTCTTCTCCTTTTTTTTATTTCCTACATATGGCTTCAGGGAAAAGAAAACGACCTTTTTATTACGATCACTAGAAAAACAATAATTCGATAGTTCATCAAGAATTCTTAATCTTTTATGTTCTAAGGATACCAGCGATAAGAACCAGTAAAAGAAGACCAGTAATTTTTTTCCAGAGTAATATTTTTAAAAGCATGAAATAAAATAAAACTAATCGTTAACGTTAAAACAAATAAAAAAATGGGATATAATTACAATATATATTTGTTTTAGGATCATTAAATGTTAATAAAATCCATCGTAAGGTAAGAGAGGATTTAAGTTTAATTATTAAAAATTTTACATTGCGTAAATGGACATTGCTTTCTTGCATCAAATCTATCAATTCGGTTTCTTGAAATGTGAATAGAAAACAAAACGCATGTCGTTTTATTTGCTGATATTGGGGAAGAAGAATCATCACTCTGTCTGACAACAGTTTTTGGTTCCATTTTTCTATACTTGTACTAACACTTCAGTTGATAGACTGAGTTATATAACTATACGAAGTTTCTAGAAAATCTTAAAATTCTGCTGTATTTTCTTTAATTTTAAAACTAATTAATTTCTATTACTTACTGAAGTTTTTTTTTCATAATATTTTATTACATTCATAAAGTTATATAGATTATTTACGCTACATTATACTACATAATTATATATGCCAGGAAATATTTCACAAAACCATTTAAGACGTCTTTAAATATAGAACGATGGATGTAAAGAAGTCATGCATAAACTCTATTAAACATAATAAAAATTCATTAATGTAAATAAGCTAATTAAAGAAGAAGAAAAATAATCATTATACCCATGAATAGTGATGTTAACTTCCACTCGCACTGGTAGTCGAATTTTAGCATCATTATCACCAAGAGTAGAATTCCTTTCTGCATTAGTGCTGTGAAAAAAAAGAAAAGGTTATAAAAATAATTAAAGGCTTAATTAGAAATAAAAATAAAACGTTTAGAATTGGATGATTTAGTCTGATAGAATGATCGCACGAATTAAAAATCACAATTCTGTTACTAAGTCGTTAATCGTACTATGGCTCCGATTAAATTGGTTCTTTACGAAGGAAATTCACTGATTTAAAGAGGGGGAGACCTTCGGATCCTGATGGTCGAGAGACTAGCGCTCTGGTGCTGGGTGGCATAGGTTTCGGGTTCGAGTCATAGGTAGTGGTTCGAATTTCACTTTAAACCGTAAATCAAAGTCTAATACGACTGTAGATTATCGGGCGTATGGTGGATAACCCTAACCCGTAAAAAAATTACTCCTGTCTCGAAATCTGCTAGTAGACTGGCCTTGGCCATTACTCTACTTGGTGCTGTTGCGCCAATAAAGAAGAGTGACTCTTTTGTCAACTAGTGTTTGTCAGATTTCATAGAATATATACAAAGAACATAAAATCACTAAATAACCTACCAATATTGCTAATTATATCAACAAGTGCTATTGATATTTGCAAGTTTTCGCCAAAGGTATTTAAATATTGCACAAACATGTATTTCATAGGCGTGTAAGAAAGAAATTTAAATGTAATTATTCTTAATTTGAATTGAGGATAGCAACATTTTTAAACTAGCTAATATTTCTCTAGCAATTTTCACTTCTCAATTCTAACATTTCAATAATCATATTTACCTTGTATATACATTGTATACCATTTTTCTAAACGTAAAAATTCTACTTTCGTGAAAGTATCGAAGCGGCATATTATAGAATCTAGCTAAAATTCATATACACCATAATCTGTAATAAAATTTTTGTACCTTTATCCTCATATTGTATCTATGATGCTTAAGAAGAAATCTCCAATAAAATAATTCATTAAGAAATGAAATTACCTGTTTACTTCGAACAGAAATTCCAAGTCATGGCTGGCAGATAAATATTTTGATGGAGCCAGAAGAATTTTAAACTCAACTGAAAAAAATATTAAACATAATTTGAATTTAAAGAGGCATATTCTAGGTAAAATGTATTGAAAGACTTATCAATAAAAGGGCGTCCTTAATTTGTTAAATTGATTAATATTAGAAGTGATCATGAACTCTTTTTAACAACCAAAAATATAATTTCCATTACAATAACCGAAACAATTATCCTTCCAAACGAACTTCTTTTAGCAGTTAAAAATAAAATTTCCATTAAAATATCCGATACAATTATCCTTCCAAATGAAATACTTTTAACAGTTAAAAATATAATTTCTATTAAAATATCCGAAACAATTATTCTTCCAAATGAACTCCTTTTAACAGCTTAAAATATAATTTCCATCACAATATCCAAAACAATTATCCTTCCAAAGGAATTCCTTTTAACAGTTAAAAATATAATTTCTATAAAAATATCCGAAACAATTATCCTTCTAAATGAACTCCTTTTAACAGTTAAAAATATAATTTTCATTACAATATCCAAAACAAACCAATTTCCAAAATGTCCGAAACAATTATCCTTTCAAATGAACTCCTTTTAACAGCTAAAAATATAATTTTCATTACAATATCCAAAACAATTATCCTTCCAAAGGAATTTCTTTTAACAGTTAAAAATATAATTTCATTACAATAACCAAAATAATTATTGTTGCAATTGGACTTTATTTCATTATTAATAGCTTTGAAAATAGTTGAAAGCTTTCTTGCTCTGGAAAAAGTAAGTGATTTATTCAATTTAAAAGGATTTAATAAATAATTTATTGATTATCGCATATTTTTCTTTAATTTTAGGGATTAAAAATTTATATTAATGCTTCGAAAAAGTCTGATTTAGAACTAACTGTATTGAAAAGTTTTGGAAATAATAAAAAATCGATTTCATATTTATCAAATATTCAAATTTCATATTTAATTCGATATATAAAAATATTTATAATATATAAAAATATTTTTATTATATAATAAATTTTATTATATGAAGTATAATTTAAAATTTTACTATAAATTAAATAATAAAATTATAAATTAAAAATTATATAATATAATATATAATTTTAAAACTTTATTATATAATATATAAAAATATTTCATTCAATATATTTAAATACTTAATAAATAATTAATTCGATAATACTCTTACATTTTAATACTTAAAAATTAAATAATAAAACATTCCAAGAATATTGTATTAAGAACTGAAATAATCATTAACAAATAAATATTTTTAAAAAACAGGAAAAATAGAAAACAAATTCCATAAATTTGAATTATATATGAAGAAGTTAGTGAATATTTAAAGAATAAAAAATATTCCTTTTATTTTTCAGAAATATAATTTTATGTTGTTAATTGAGAAAAACGATAGGAAACCGTTAAAATAAATGTCAATATGAAATATAAAAAATAATAATACAATGGTACTTACTGTAGTATTAGCTGGTAGTGGATTACCGACATCACATATTAGCTGCCTGCCCTCATTTATTAAGTCATCCTCGTTGCCTGTGCAGCTGACGGGAATATCCTTTCAAAATTCAATTACTATTACTTTTTATTTGTATTACTTATTTTTATTATTTTATTGATCAGAATAAAAGGAAAAGATTGCATAAATCGATAGCATTTCTATTTTAAGGATTTTTATTCACAACAATAAGAGATTTTAATTAAAAATATCCTTAAAAGAGGGATATTATTTTTTTTTTTGAAAAATGGAGTTGAATAAATAATTAAAATGAAAAAAATAAATAAAAGTAATTTATTGTAGTTTTTAAATAGAATTCAGTAGCTGTGTATTTTGTCTACTCATCTAAAACAGTTGAAGTAACTATAGTTTGACCACCATTGACAAGGAAAATTGTCGGGTCAGACAGATTCAAACATAGCAGTGCAAAGGGAAAAAAAGTAACTTAAGGGTTATAATAAAAAATATTATAAATAATAAAATAATTTTAACATAATAAAATAATTGTAACCGCACTTCATCCTACGCACTGCAAGAGCGCCCCTGTGGTATTCAGGAGAAATGGTTAGTAGGCTTCGAGACTCTTATCCGAGAGGAAATACAGCGCAACCTGTGCTCCCACTGAGAACAGTTTAGTTTGTATTCTGTCCTCCCGAGAGGAATAAATTTATCACAATTCTGTGTATTAGTTAGCCTACAAACTCTCACCCGGA
This sequence comes from Caerostris extrusa, assembly GCA_021605095.1. NCBI lineage: Eukaryota > Metazoa > Arthropoda > Arachnida > Araneae > Araneidae > Caerostris > Caerostris extrusa. Next base: position 272,828 of record BPLR01013995.1, read on the forward strand.
GAGAAAGTATATTTCGCGCATTCCGCGCGTACCTGAGTATCGGGTTTCCGGCTTAGAAGTGGAGTCCTTCCTCGAATTTATAATTATATGTTTTTAAATGTGTTGAATATTGTCTGCCGTTCATTGTACGTGTGTAGTGTTTGTGCATGTGTAAAAAGTTTGAGTTCTGCAACCTGTGCCTCCAATATCTCAACACAATCGCACAATTTAGCTGCACCATCTTCACAATACATAATTAATTAAAATAAGAATAAAATTTTTATTTTTAATAATTAAAATTTTAAATTACGCAACATAAAACAAAATAAAAATAGATGAAAAGAATTCTACACAAATTATTCAACTTTTTTCTTTCAAAATTGCTTTTGCACTGTGCATATCTTATTAGCACCCTAACAAGTAATGAATTGGTCCGTTTTTAAAACAAATATTAAATTTTCCTACAATAGGTGGCGATATACATGCTTTCTGCAGTTATATGTTGAGTGAAAAAAATGAAAAAAAAAAGAAGTCAACAGAGATCACATTACCATGGGTCTCACTTTCCCTATGTTCACGTAGTCCACGTCAATGGGCAAATTGGCATACAGCATGGACTCGAAGGCGTCTTCTCCGGCGTTGATCAGAATCACGTTCAGTTCCAGCCTTTTTGGCTGCCGATCAGGAATTCCTTCATGTTTCTGGAAAGGGTGAAGGCAAAAGCAGACTGTCAAATTATAACAAGTTTATTTAATTTAACACGAAACATTTACTTTTGCGCACTAAGTTTTAAAAGAAGTTCTACATATTATTTGATAGTTTTAATATCATGAATCAGTTCCTCTCGAACTTATATCCCAATTATGTGATCCACGATAGTACAAACGAAGTTAACAATATATAGTATGTATATATACATATATATATATATATTTATTTTTACCTAATATTGTTGTAGAAATACTTATTATAAAAGAATGCTATAAATAGGGTTTAATTTTTGTTAAATGTCTAAGTTTTTATAGGGTTTAAGGTAATTTGAATTTTGTTACGGGCCCAAGAGAAATTTGGACACGCTTCTGATTATATTTCGGATTACGCTTCTGATTATATTTCCCATAAAAGACCCTATTTGTGTTATTATATTGCACAACATATACATTTTCTAAAACTTAAAAATAACCGTGCATTTTTTTTACAAATTTTGGGGCACTGAACACAAATATGATAGTAAAAATTGGTAATTGGCAAATTATGTAGAACAAAGGAATCATTAGAGAGTTTCTGCGTAACGTTTTTATCGTCCGATATTTTTCTTCCTAGCGTGCATGTTCATAAGAAACATTGTACCTATTGCGCATACTTATCTGTAATACTGCACTATTCAGCTATTCCTATGAGCATGAGCGTTAGGAAGAAAAAATATCGGACGTTAAAAAACGTTATGCAAAAACTCTCTATTGAGAACAAATAAATCACGCAAATGATTGTTACTTCTACATGGTCCGACTACTTCGTAAAGGAATCACAAAGGGGAAAAAAAAAGTAGAAAGTGCAGTACATGAATATATCATCTGCTATGCTACCAATTTATCATGATGAAGAATCTTCCGAATAAATTGCAATTTTCTAAAATAAGTTACAACTTTAAATTGCAAATTTCTTGCAATCAGAGAAGTTAAACTAAAATAGATAATTTTCATCGGTCCACATATCCGTAAACTCTGTAAGGATGCAAATTTTGAGAGTGTGCTTCAACAAGAAACAAATATAATAATAAAGAGGTATTGCTTCTTATAAAAAGTACTTCTTTATAAAGAAGTAATAAAAAGAGGCTTGGAATGCTTTTCTCCTTCAGGAGTTTCTTAGAAAATGTTAAGTCAAAGAATTATAAGAAATTAGTGATGGGCATGCTTTCTGCAAACAAGAAATTTGGTTGCATTATGTCTCTAGAAATGCATTTCCTGCAGTGTTATTAGTACTTCTTTTTGAAAACTGTGGCCAGCTTGGCGATAAGTATGATGGACCCTTTAACTAGGATATTGCAAAAAATAGAGAATAGGTACTAGAGAAAATAGTCTACTACAATATAGGAAAACTACTGTTGGACTATTTTCAATGATAATTCTGAGAAAATGCATCGACAATCCAAGCGACCCAGTAACATAGGGTGAACAGGTATATGCGTTTATTAACACAATGTTTCACATTGAAAACGTTAAGTTACAAATACATTAATGGAAAGTAATTTCTGGTTTTTATTGTCATATTCGTGTTCAGAAATCCAAAATTAGTAATAAGTGGCTATTTTAATCTCAGAGGAAAAACATTCATTTAAATTTGTTATCCTGTGTTCTTATTTGCATGAAGATTCCTTACCGCTAAGATACATTATTCCGTCAATTAAAGAAAATGTAACAATTTTTGTACCAATAATAAATATATAAAATTATGAATATATATTTTTTTTTTTTATCAAAGGATGCTCTAAATCAGGGATGGGCAAGCGTTTTCTGTCGTGGGCCAAAAATCGAAAAAAAAAAAAAAAAAAAAAAAAAAAAGTTTGGGGGGCCAAGATAAATTTTTATAAAATTTTAAAAATAATATACAAGTATTACAATTTAAATATGTTAATAGGATTAATTATATTGCGATTTCATTTTTAAAAGTTCCTTATATTGAGGTTCGAAATGAGATGTATTGAATCTAAGGAACGAGGCTAAATCCTCATCTGTCAGTCTACTTCTGAAATATTTCTTTCTAAGGTTTATAGTTGAAAACGCTTATTCACATGTATAAGATGTAGCAAATATAGCACTGATTGCCAACATAGCAAGCTGCCTGTGTTTGCTATTTCCCTCGATTTATGTTTTGTAGAACAAAAAAATAGATAAAGTAAAAGATCATCAGTCCTTTGAAAAAAAAAAGGAAGAAAAAAATTTAATCAAAGTAGAAAAGGAGATGGATATATAATATGTAAATATATAGTTCTTTTAATTTGCCGGTCGAGGCAAATTAAAATTTATCCGCGGGCAGGAAAGAACCTTCCGGAGGATAGGAGTTGGCCCACGGGCCGTAGTTTGCCCATCCCTGCTATAAATAATTGTTCATTGCCATTCATTTGTTTGGCCTGACAAAAGCTGAACAATCTTTCTTGACGCATTTTCTCTAAAATTTTTTCCCTTCAATTATTCTTTTATTGACTGCACGAAATAAAAATAAATAATAAATAGTTGAAAATAATATACTTCAATAAATGAACTCACGGAAAGACTTGTATTTTGACGTCTGGAATGCAAATATTGTCCTTTCCGCAATTTTTCTGAATATTTATCTAAAAATAAAAATACCATAATTTCATTAATTAAAAAAAGGCAGTTGATTTTCTGATGGAGTTCCTTGATTGATTACTTATGCAGATTTTTTTAGATGTTTTCGTTTAATTTATAAAGGTATTTTTCTAGCAAACTGGTTTTCTTTAACATCTTGGAGTGGAAAAGGATTTTTTTTAAATTTATTTTTAAACTATCTTCTTTATTGCCGCAACAGACCTATAATGGGCCAATGAAAAGATAGTTGCCTAGTTATAGTCTAGCTACTGGTAGATTTCGAGACAGGAGTTGTTTTCTTTTTACGGGTAGGATTGTCAGCTCTACTCCCAAAGATCTGCAGTCATATTAGACTGGGGCCTACTGTTTAATGTGAATTCCGAACCACTACAAACAACCATGGCACTGCAAGGACTCGAGCCCTGTGGAGCTCTAGTCATTCTGCCACCAGAGCTCTAGTCACTCTGCCATCTAACGTTAAGTCCATTAAAACTATCTAACAATCAGTTAAATAAAACAGCCAATATATACACAAATCAATCACATACAAAATCCCATTAATAATAATTACTAAGTTTACCACTGTATTATCGCTTTGATTATATTCATTACTATTGCCGAGATAATTATTCGTCTTTTCAGTTCCTGCCATTAACTCATTGGACTGTGAGGGTATGACACAGTTAAATCGATTTTTTAAAAATGTTTATTTGCATATACTTTAAAATTATCATTATTTTGAAAAACGAACTTGAAACAGCATACCAAAAATTTTCAGAGTTGTGAGAAATGTTACCTGTTTTGTCAAATTATTAGGTCGATTCTGATTTAGTATGGGCTTCAGTTCCAAAAGATCAGGAAATGGATCATATAGATGATATGTTACTTCGACTGTAATTGGGGTCAACTTATCACGGACATTATTCTGAAAATCAAATATGAAAGACATGGATAAACAAAATATTAAATATGTAGTTTGATAAAACAGTATTTATACTTTACAAATTTAAAATGTCTTGCAAACTGTGAAAAAATTGTAGTTTTGCTAAAATAGAATCTCTTAGTGATGGTACAACAAAATTCCAGAATTATATATACTACTGTGTCCAAAAGTGAACCAATTGTCAATTGAAAATTCCCGGGGCTTATGGAATTGCAATTTTTTTCTTTTTCGGGTTGCTGGTACTGTCCTTGACATCTGTGTGAAATGTGACGTCAAAATATTCATTGGTGTTTGAATTACGCTTGGTTTTGTGAGGCGTAAAATTTCGGAAATTTTGAAATGTCTGAATTAATTGAGCAAAGAACTTGCATTAAATTTTGCTTGCGGATTGAATATTCGTGTGCGGAAACGTATAGAATGTTGCAGAAAGCATTAAGTGAGCATTCCTATATCGGAAAGAAATGTTTAGAAGTGGTATAAACAGTTCAAAAGAAGAGAAAGAGAACGCTTTGAAGACGAAGAGCCCTCTGTTCGACCCTCAACCTAAACCGACGAAACTCGCTTCCAAAAATTAAAGATTTGGCGCTTGAAAACCGTCGATTTGCAATTAGAGATCTTGATGATGATGATGTCGGAATTTCAAAAGGATCGGTCAATTCCATTTTGGTCGTCAAAAGCGTCAAATCTAGATTAGTACCGAAAGCACTGAATGCGTCAGCTCACACTGCATTGATTCTTCGTGACGTTTTCACCAAAAATGGAACCTATATCGTTCCACCACCGTATTCATACCGTGTAACTTCTGGCTATTCCCCAAACTCAAAAGACCCCTCCGGGAACACCGTTTTGAGTCGATTGAAGAGAGTCAACGTGAATCGCCGCGCACTTTGAAGGCCATCCCTGCTGATGACTTTTTAGCATGCATCGAGGATTGGAAACAAAGTTGGCATAAGTGCATTGTGTCTGGAGGGGTTCATCTTGAAGGCGATGTAATAAATTTGCAAGAATAAATAAAGAGTTTTTGAAAATAAAAAAAAAAAAATATTGTTTGGGCACAGTAGTAAATCTTAAAAGAATTTCTCATGATGAAATTTATAAGTGTAGCTAAATTGCTACTTGAAAATTGTCTAGTAAGTTGTTCCATTGATTTGTACAAAACAACCTTTTAATGGATAGACTATCTTATGAAGAAATATTCATGGATTGAAATAGAACGTCTCACCTGCAGGTAGACGTAGATGCTCTTGCAGTATCTCGATTCCTTGCGGAGATGGACGGACACATTCTGCTCGTTCTGATTTTCGTCGGTCAAGAAGAAGACCCGGGAGGCTTGATTTTCAACGTCCAGTCTCATGCGGTACATGAAGCCTAAGAAAAACCGAATCATTATCATAATTTGAAAAGGAAATTGCACATCAATCACTATTTAAATATAACAACAGAAGTGCCCGACTCTTAATTCAGTGGCAACGTGCGTCACTGGTGCGTTAGTAGGGCTATTACTACACCACACCACATCACTGTGCCTAGAGCTGAGTTGCCTCTTTTACAGTTTGGGAATGGTGTGATGGGGGACAACGCTCTACGATCGTATTAGACAGGAACCTACAGTTTAAAGTGGATTCCGAACCACTGCAAACACTCAGCCATCAGCCCCTGGCGTTAGTAGGGCTGAGGTTCAGTCCGCTGGCAGCTTTGTTGTAGACACTGTTTCAAAAATGAGGACATTGGTGGCGTTTGGGATGTTCAGCATCCTGTCTCGTGAGTCGGACTACCTGGTGGGAATTTTCCGGGTTTTCTCCCACAAAATGCGAGGTAGTTCCCCCTAAAAGTCCTTCGGGAGGCACTGCCCTATTTCTTCAGCGCCACTGAGCTAAGTCAGACTTCTACGTACGGGTACTTCTATCCAAACAAAAGCTCCCCTCCTTCTATGAGAGCATACAGGTTCTTGGACTAGATGTGGTCTGTATGGGGCTGCCTACCAAGTGGGATATGGAACAAACATGGTATCTGACATTGCAAGAGTATTATATTTAAGTACTTGTTGATTAAAAACATCATTAAACAAAATAAATCCAAGAGAAAAGGAAAAAAATAATGTATGAATATATTATTTTATAAAGGGATGCCGACAGGTGCTTCTATCACAACAGATCTTTCCCTCCATCCATGAGTAGTTTACTCATGGGACGTGCGTCGACGCACTGCAGAACGCTGAGTATTAGACATACACAACAGAAGTCAGATTTATTTTTTAATTCATGTTAAAAGGATAGATGTATAAATAATTTTAAAAAAAAAAAGTAATATAATTCCTACTTTTTTTTTCACTATACTACAGAAAGCCCTTTATAAATAGAAATAACATGAGTGATTCATTAAATTCATAAATAAATCATTCATTTTTTAAGTTTATCTGGCGCCATCTATTGGTAGATAGATGCAACTTAAATCTAAAAAAAACAAACTAAAATTAATTCATTAAATTTAATCAATGAATTAATATTTAAAAAAACTGTATCAACATCCAGTGTCATCCACTACAAGTTCAAAAAAAAAATGTATTTGAACTTGAGTGGATGAATAAAAAGTATTTTATGAACGATTGAAAATTTGAACACGATATATATAGGGAGAGCGTGAGCTAATAGAAGGAATAGAAAAAAACATTTCGAATGTCGAATTTTAGGTACCATTCGTTTGATATGGTTACAATAAACTTATGCAAGTGGTAATTAATTCCGAAAGACTTTCAGAAAACATACTCAAATAATTTAGTTTTGTGGATACGTTTCAACATGAGTGATTCTCGAAAGCCTTCCTATATATATGTACTGAGGAAGAAATGTAAAAAATGAAAAATTTGTAAAAGATAATGGAATATTTTTTTTAATAATAATTTGCTAAATTACACATGCATACATATATCTTTTTCAATTTTTAAAAGCATACAAAAATTCAATAAATAAAGTAACTTGCAAAAAAATAATTTTAAATATAAAGAAAAAAAAATGAAACTTACCTAATGAGGGTGGTATTCCATATCCAGTAAATTCCAAACAAAACGACACGACTACACTGTAAAAAATATCGCAATTGTAAAATTTGATAAATAATGTGTGGAAAATTGATGCAGTAGAACCTCTGTAAGTCGAACTTCAAGGGAGACGCCAAATAATTAGAGTTATAGAGTTTTCGACTTACACGGATTTTGTAAGGAAATATTCGACTTGTAGAGGTTTAGGTTCTTTCTAACTTATCTTGAGTTAGAGAGGTAAAATAAATAAAAATTCAAGTTACAGAGGTAATAAACATGTTTATTTGCTACTTAAAAGTTATATTATGTACTACATTAAAAATCAAAATAATTCCGAAACAACCTTAATATTAAAAATATTATGTATTAAAAAAGTCAGTTATTATTATTTATTATTTATTTTTTAAATTGTTGTGTTTTCATAATTGCATTCTAAATTTCGAATAAGTTTAATTTGAAATTAATCGAATATTATGTATACATATATTCAATTGTTTCATTTCATAACATAAATTAAACCGCACGAAACCCAATTTTGAATGTTCTATGTTATGTTACTTATTTATTTGCTCTATATAATTGCTATTTACTATTCATAACAAAATAATTTAATATTAGCTCGCGATATTAATTAAAAGACCAAGTTCATAGTGCCATCTAGTGGCAGCAAGTTTAATCGTAAATATTATTTATTCTTGGAACAATAATAACTGACTGAATAATTACAAATTTGATCTACACTGTCAAATAATCTCTATATTCTAAAAATATTCTTCCTATTCAAACAATTATGATAAATTTTAAAATTTTTATTGCAACAGTTAATTCCATCATTTTAACTTTGTTTAATTACACAAAATTGCTTCACATTAATTTGTTTATATGAAGCTTATGTGTTTGTGTGAAATTTGAACTATTTTCAAGAATAAATTTCATTGATAAAATAATTCATATAATTTCAAAATGTTTTTTTCACACAATAAACAATTGAATAAATAAATACCGCTGGAAAACAGACATGTACAAAACAGTCATTTAAGGTAATAAAATGTGCATTTTGTGAGCTTTTATGTTTAGTGATTTATTGTAAAATAAACATTTCTTCCAAAATAAAACTAAATAAAACATTAACATTAAACAAACAGGGAAAATAAAACATTCATCGTAAAATAAATATTCGACATAATATATGTGTCTTATTAATAAACATTAATGTGGCACATTTATTAAATACTGATTTTAATACAATGTGTCATATTAATTCTATTTGATTTGCTCCTTATGAGATTTAGAGAAAAACTTTATAGAAAAGTTAAAACTTTCGTATCTTTCTAATAATTATAAGCAAGATTAAAATAGGGGAAAAAAATAATGACAAGATTGTCAGAAAAAAAAAAAAAAATTATTTAAACATATATGCAGAAATGAATAAATCAAAATAAATTGAATGTAATGTAATGTATATTTTATTCTATTTTGCAAAATTTGTTTACAACACATATTGTTTACAGTAAAACTTAATATTTAATTTTTTAAGCTGTATAATTGATCAGATGTGCTTCTATGTAAAATTTCAATAATACTAATTCCTTTCATTTATGTGAAAAGTGAATAAATAATATGCATGATTATTTGACAGTAAATATCACTAGTTGTATGTACAGAAAATACAACAGTTTTCATTTAAAAATAACTTAATGGCCAATGCAACTCACCAGGACACTATGGCGCCATCGTACAGTTTGCAACTTGTGCTGCTTTTTTCTCGTCCAAGTTGATTTTCTCGGGATTTATTTTCAGATTGGCGATTGTCTGTATTACAGGGCGGGATCTGAAATGGAATGTATGTTTCGTATTTCAGGAATACATTGTTCTATTTCAAACACGTTGTTTCAATTTATTTCATTTTATTAAAATTGAAAATTTGCATTATAAGAATACATTTTTATCCTGTTTTATTTATTTATTATAATAATCTCGTATAAAGAAAGAACAACGGGAAACCTTTTATTTCTCAAGTTGTTCGTAAGACAACGTTGTGATAGATATATTGAGGAGTAACGCCAGCTTTTGATTAACGTTTATAACATTCCGTGCTGCTAGATGTAAATGCAAAAACTATAAAATTGATTAACCAGAATAAATTTAGTGAACCAGAATTAATAAAATTTTTGTAAATGAGTTCAAGAATGATAATCTATTATATATGATAATAATCAAGAATGATATTCTGAATATTTACAGTTATAAATAAATGAAAAAAATTGCAAATTGTGATAAACAAAATTTTTATATTTAATTTTCTTAATGACATTTATGGCAAATTAAAAGGTATTCTTTAATAAAATGAATTTGTTTTTTTCAAAGATTATTTACGATAAAAAAACGGACGTTAATTTTGCTCATATTTAAACTTTCAAGCAAAAAAGCATCACGAATAAAGCAAAATGGAAATATGCTTAAAACATGAGGTTACATATTGTATGTGTGTAAACGGCCTTGAAGAGTTTCAATTTTAATATTTGCAAATTATTAAGAAAGGCAAACGCATAAAGGAAAAAAAAAAAAAGGCGCAAAAAGAAGCTCATAATAGACTTTTACCTGAGAAATGTAACGCTGTCTGAGTTGTACGAACCTATGAGTAAATCTGAAAAATGATTTTGAAAGTAAATTAAATGAAAGCATAACACAAAAATTTTCAACATTTTTAAATCATTCTTTTTTGGGGAAACAAAGATACAAAAATATTATCAATGTAAAGCTTCCCTTCAACTTTTATTTTGTAACTGTTCAAAATAATTAGGTATATTTTAAGTTCATATTCATAAATATATTTTTTATTCCATTGCTCTGAATTACCATGATATACCAAATTCAACACATAATTCAAAAAATAATTCAACATTTTTAAATCAATATTTTTCTAGGAAATAAAAAATGCAAAAATATTTTCAATGCAAAATCTCGCCTACAACTTTTATTTTGTGACTGTTCAAAATAATTAGGTGTCTTTAAGTTGATATTCATGAATATATTTTTATTTCATTGCTCTGAGTTATCATGATATAAAAATTAATAAAAAAATAATTCAGTATTACACAAAAAATGATTCAACATTTTTAGATTAATCCTTTTTCTAGGAAATAAAGATGCAAAAATATTCAATGTAAAAAGAACTCTTCAGATTTTATTTTGGGACTGTTCAAAATAATTAGGTACTTTTAAGATGATATTCTAACTATTTTTTTATTTCATTGCTCTGAGTTATCATGATGTACCAAATTAATAAAACAAAAAAAAATAATTCAAATTTTAAATCAATCATTTTTCTAGGAAATAAAGATGCAAAAATAATATCAATGTAAAAGCTTCCCTTCAGCTTTTATTTTAAGACTGTTCAAAATAATTAGGTATTTTAAGTTCACCTTCAAAAATATATTTTTTTATTTCATTGCTCTGAATTATCATGATATAAAAATTTAGCTTTGAAGCAACTTTTATGCCATTAAATATTTACAAGATAGAAATATTTATGAGTAATGAGATTTGAAAGAATGTAAAATCAAGAAATAGTTACTAAAAATGGTCGTATTTTTAGGACTAATAAAATCGAGCTAAACCTTCCTAATCACTTTAATTGAATTTAAATGATGCACAAAAATGGTAAATTTAGATAAATGATACAAAAGATGATTAATTTTCACACATTTTAACCATTTTAAACGAATAACTGTTAACATTAAAAGAAAATTAAAATATCCCAATGAAGATAATGCAGTTTAATAATAAAAATAAATTTATTTAACTTATAAAATGTGATATAAAATACTTTAAGCTATCTCGATACCTGTGTA